>JAXGGA010017351.1:0-24540 GCA_038373865.1 Uloborus plumipes | reverse complement strand
CAATTAAATCTAGACGAAAATTTATATGAGGTATGTAAATAAAAAATATTGGTAAACTGTACACTGTTAAAAATTCAGGAAGATTTTCAGGTGAATGTTACCGTAAAATGGAGTGTTTACAGTACCCAGACTGCTTTACAGTAAATTATACCGTAAAAGTCCGCGATCGCAGCGCTACCTGTTTACTTCCGCCTTAGTGTTTACGGTAACTTATGAGCTTTGCAGTAAAAAGCACCGGAAAAAGTAAGCGATTGCAGCGCCAATTTGTTGTTCCGTCCACTGGTCTAAGCGAAGCATGCTTCCGCCATTGATGTTTTTCAAATTGGATTGAGTGTTTCATCAAGGATCAAGATTAGAGTTTCAAGATCTTCATAAAAGCTTTAACGGTAAGTGCTAATGATTTTTACTGTGTTCAATTTTATTTTGATTAAACCTAATAGTGTAAATGTCTACGGTTTTTAGCAATGTTAACCGGGCAATTCCATGTTAAGTGCCATGTGGAAGAACTATTGTTGAATATTGCTTAGTTTTAATTTTTAATTTTGTATCTGAATACTTTCGGTGAAATGAACACTTGAAATCAGTCAAACTAAATTGTTTTTTATAAATTTGATTTTTTTTTCTAAAGTTAAAACTTTCGTCTTGGAGAAACCAGCAAAAAAATATAAATAAATAAATAAATAAATAAAAAGAATTTTAATGTTTTCCCAAAAGACCAATTTGTTATTCAGCTCTTCTGAAGAAAATAGTACTCACTTTTGAAATGAATTTTTAACGGTATAGTTAAATTTAATTTGAAAAACTCCTCAAACCAAAAATTTTGATAATTTCATGAAATTATACTCTTCTTTAATTTATGGAAACCAATTTTAATAAATGGAGATAAAATATGAACTGATTTATCAGAATATTATATGGGTGATTCTACGCTATTTGAATTCAGACGGCCAATGGAAAAAAAATCATGTAAAACGAATTTTATTAATGTTTTTGTTGGTTGGTTGGTTGGTTTGGATTTATTGGCGCAAGAGCCTTATGGGCTATACTGCGCCAAACGATATTTTTATTTAAAATAGAAATTTGCTAAAACCACAAGTAGTAAAATACGATGGACATAAAACTTCTAATTAAAAAAAAAAAACAATTATAAAAGAGACATTTACAAATTTTAAAATTTCGAACAAGTCAAAAGTAAAAAATGTCTAAAAAATTTCACTTAAAACTAGTAACAGAATAAACGAAACAAAGACGACACATAAAAGCAAGGGCTAGAAAACAAGCAACACTAAATCATACACAAAAAGCCAATTTCCCTCAGAAACGGGAACAAATTAGGGTGAGGTACGTCCCCCAATAAATCCGTCAAAGCTGGATAAAAACAATTAAAAAACTTTAAACGAGATTGGTTAAAATTTGGACAGTTACACAAAATATGCAACACTGTCTGAGTAATGTTGCATGTATTGCACACCGGAGCTGGTTCTTGACAAAGAAGATATTTGTGCGTAAACCTTGTATGACCGATACGAAGACGACCGATAATGATTGGTTTATTTTGTTGATTTTACTGGCGCAAGAGCCTTAGTAGTCTATACTGCGCCAAACGATGGTTTTATTTAAAAAATGAAGAGATGTCAGAGCTAAAATCATCTAAAATACAATGGACATAAAACTTCTAAAATTTTAAAAACATTACAGAACAAGACACATAAAATTTAAAATTTCAAATGACAAGATGAGAGCAAGTACTGTTAAGTGATCTTGACAAAAATCAGAATGTATAATAAACAATGATATCCTATAAAACTTTTTTAAAATTTTTTAAACATTTTCAAAGCAAACACATAACGATACAAAGACGAAACCAACAACATGACAGAGATAAAGACACTAAATTAAAGATATAAAACCAATCTCATGTAAAAAGGGAAATAAATTATGAAGGGGTGTATCCCCAAGTAATTCCATCAACGATGGATAAAAATCATTAAAATGTTTAAAATGAATACTTTTAAAATTTGGTTGGTTGGTTGGTTGTTTTTTGTTTATTGGCGCAAGAGCCTAGTAGGGCTATACTGCGCCAAACTATGGTTTTATGTCAAAAATAAAGATGTGTCAGAAATAAAATACTCTAAAATGCAATGCACATAAAAACTTCTAAACTTTTAAAAACATTTCGAAACAAGACACATTAAATTTTCAAAATTTTAAATGATTAGTCGAAAGCAGGAATATTCAAGTGATTTTCACTTAATTTTTTCTTTGGCGTAAGAGTCTTATAAAAATGTTAAAACCATACTGGGCTAATAAAAATATATTAAAACCAAAATTTCTAAAAATTTTAAAAGCATTTCTAAAAGAAACACATACACGAAGTTTAAAATTCTAAAATTAGAAACACATTGAATAGGAGAAAGACGATACATAAACAAGGACAGAGTAAAAGCACTAAATCAGACACATAAAGCCAATATCATGAAGAAAGGGGAACAAACCCGGGTGGAGTGCGTCCCCCAGCAACTCCTTTAAAGATGGATTAAAATTGTTAAAATATTTATGACGAATGTGATTAAAGTTAGGGCAGTCCCGAAGAATGTGTAACACTGTTTGAGAAGTATTACATGTTCGGCATGTTGGAGCAGGTTCACGGCACAAGAGATGTTTATGGGTGAACCTAGTGTGACCAATGCGGAGTCGGGATACTAAAACTTGTTGTCTCCTGGTAAGCTGCAATGACCTGAAACCTTTCGTCGAGGGCTGGATGGAGCGTAATTTATTATGAGTTTCAGCATTCCAGACATGCTGCCAATGGGTGTTAAGACTTTCGCATATGGCATTTTTAATGTCGTTGAAAGGAACAGGGTCGTCGATTATAATGTCTGCAGCTTTAGCAGCTGTGTCGGCTGCCTCGTTACCTGTAATACCTACATGACCTGGGATCCAACAGAAAAAGATTTGAAAATCATTTTGTTTTAAGCTATTGTATAAAAGGAAAGATTGAATAACCAGAGGATGACTGTTGTTATTGCAGTTGGTGATAGATTCTACTGAACTCATTGAGTCAGTGTAGATTACCCATTTTTTATGTCCTGTTTGAGCAATTGCTTTTAGAGATATAAATATGGCTTTAATTTCAGAAGTAAAAACTGAACAGGAGGTATTTAATTTGCCTGAAATTACTCGATCGTCTAAAACTGCAGCAAAGCCAACGTGATCAATGGATTTAGATCCATCCGTGAAAATTTCTTTATATTGATAATATTTATTTTTAATACTGAGATACATTTGTTTATAGACTAAATTTGCTGTAGTTTCTTTTGGGTACTTCTCAAGGTCATGCAGTGTAAAGATAGTATCTTCGCTCCATGACTCAAGAGGTTCTATATTGTTATAAGTTTTAAATTCTGTCAGCTGAAGGTCACTAATAGTCTGTCGCATTCTGATACCAAATGTTGGACTAGCCGAAGGGCGGCGCCGAAATAAGTCAATATGGGATGGATAAAAAACATATAAATGAAGAGGATGATTGGTGTCGGATTTTATTTTAAAGAAATAATTTAATGATAATTTAAGCCGCCTATAATGAAGTTTAGGTTCTTGTGCTATTATATACAGGCTATTTATAGGTGAAGTTCTAAAGGCTCCTGTACAAATGCGCAAGGCCTGGTTATGTACTGGGTCTAGAAGTGTGAGATAGCTTTTGGCCGCAGAGCCGTAAATCTGGCAGCCGTAATCCAGTTTAGAGCGTATCAGAGCCCTGTAGATTCTTAACATGGACTCTGTATCGGCACCCCAAGAAGTGTTAGCCAAGACTCTGAGAATGTTCAATTTTAGTGTACAATTCTTTTTTAATTCTCGTATATGAGGTATAAATTTCAGTTTGTTATCCAGTGTGAGATTTAAGTTTATTATCAAGTGTAATACCTAGGAATTTTCCTTGTTCTTTAACACATATCGGTTGATTATTTATGAAAAGGCTTGGATCAGGATGTAGACCTCGTTTACGGCAAAAATGAATACAGAAGGTTTTTTGTGCAGAGAAGGAAAAACCATTTTCTTCCGCACATTGAGAAACTTTGCTGATAGCTAGTTGAAGCTGTCTTTCAACGGTACTCATGTTCGGTGACGAGAAAAAAATTTGAAAGTCATCAACAAACATGGTACCTTTGACAGCGGGTGGTAGTTGTTCGATTAAGCTATTTATTGCTATTAGAAATAGCGTTACGCTCAGCACACTTCCCTGGGGTACTCCTTCTTCTTGGATGAAGGTATCCGACAGAGCAGACTTGACACGTACACGAAAAGATCTATGTTTAAGAAAGCTGTATAGAAAGATAGGTAGATTTCCTCGCAAATCATACTCGTGCAGGGTTTTGAGGATCCCGTATCTCCAGGTACGGTCATATGCTTTTTCGATGTCGAAGAATACGCTCACAAGATGTTTACGTTTGAGGAAGGCTTCTCTTACTGAAGTTTCGAGAAGCAGAAGATTGTCGATTGTGCATCTGCCACGCATGAATCCACTTTGATGTGAAGAGATCAGATGGTACGACTCTAGAATGTTCATCAATCTGACGTTGACCATTCGCTCCATTAATTTACATAGGCAACTGGTGAGAGCTATAGGTCTATAGCTCTCAGGTTTGTCTGTTGGCTTATTGGGTTTAAGAATAGGGATAATTATTGCTTCACACCAGGATTTTGGAAACATGTGTTCAGAGAAAATTCGATTAAAAAGAAATAAAATATTTTCTAAAGAGGGCCTGCTCAAATGTTTCAACATACTGTTGTGAATTGCATCTGGACCTGGAGCTGTGTTTTTTGTTTTTTGTAAGGCATTATTTAGTTCTTGAAAAGTAAAATTTAAGTTGTACTGTTCCAAAGTGTTTGTATGAAAATTTAATATTGATTTCTCCTTAACAGATTTTTTAGCTAAAAACTTTGGACAATAATTTACTGCCCTGGAGATTTCTGCTAAATGAGTCCCCAAGCAGTCTGCCACATTTTTGTGTTCCTATAGAATTTGACCATTTTTCTCTAGGATGGGTGCACAAGTTGTATTATAGTTGCCAGCGATTTTTTTAATTTTACCCCACACTGTCTTAGATGGGGTGGACGTCGTAATGGTGCTGACGTAAGTTTGCCACGAGTCCCGCTGGGCTTTTCGCCGCATCCTCCGAGCTTCAGCACGAGCTCGTTTGAGTGCCACAAGATTTAGAGTGGTTGGATAACGACGAAATGTGTTCCAGGCTTTTCTTTGTTTCTTATAGGCTTTCTGAAATCAGAATTCCACCAAGGCTTAGGGAATTTAATCCTGCCCTTAGTGGTCCTTGGAATAGCAACGTTCGCTGCATTTAGGATAGTGTCGGTTACTCGGCTTACCGCTACATCGATGTCGGTTTCGTTCACAACTTCCGATGTTATTTCTGCCAACTGGGTAAATGCTGCCCAATCCGCTCGATCAAGGCGATAACGGGCTTGCTGCTGCTCATTATAGCTGCAGCGTCCAGTATATGTTAACTTGATGGGAAAGTGGCCACTGGTGTAGAGTCCACCTTCCACCTCAAAATCCCAGTGTGGCAGAAGAGAAGGTGAGCATAATGCCAGATCGATGGCATGGTAAGTCTGCGTAGGAAGGTGGAAATATGTATTTTCACCGTTGTTAAGAACGCATAGATCGTTGTCGTCAATAAAGTTTTCTATTATTATACCTCTACTGTTGGAGTCTGGACTCCCCCAGAGAGGGTTATGGCCATTAAAATCCCCCAAAATGAAAAAGGGGGAAGGAAGTTGTTCAATTAATGTCTGCAATTCCACGCTTCTCAAGTCATAAGAAGGTGGAATATAAACTGAACATACTGTGATCAGCGAGTGAAGGTGAACACGCGCAGCTACTGCCTGGAGGGACGTGTTGATATTGAACTGGCTAGATGCGTAATCATTAGAGATTAGCATCGCCACTCCACCACAACGACGGTCTCCTGTCAAGCAGTCCTTGCGGTATATTTCAAAACCTTTCAATCTCGGTCGGTCAGTAGGTGACAAGAATGTTTCTTGCAGACAGAAAATGGCCAGTTGGTAAGTTTCGACAAGATCTTTGACGTCCGTGACATTATGCGAGTAACTCTGACAATTCCAAGAAAGGATGCTCAGGGCCATGAAAGAAAAGGAAAGGAAAAACGGCCAAAAGAGAGAGAGGCAGCTCATGAAGCAGGGACGTCCGTCCATCCCTCATCTTCCGATGACGGAAGCTCTTTAAATTCTACATCATCAGTTTCCTCGTGAGGGGGAATAACTTCCTTACGAGTAGATTTTGTCAATACTGTTTGCTTGCTATTTAGCAAAAAGTCTTCTTTTTTTAAATTATGATATTTAGGGGGCCTCTGTTTAGAGGAAACCCCAATTTTTGCACGCGCTTGTATCATTTTTTTTCGTTCAGCACACTCTTTAACATTTTGTGTGGTTTGTACATTTGCAAAGAGAAATTCAGCAGGTTTTGAATTTACTATTTGTATTTCTTTCTTTTCATTTGGTATTTTTGTAGAAGATTTTACGCTGTTGGATTGTTTATTTTGAGATTTGGGTTTATTATTTTGGTCAGAATTCGTTTGAGTTACTGCCTCTGTTTGTGTACTGGAAGATTTCATTACTTTTTTAACTGCAGCGGCATAGGATAATCCTATTGATGGGGTGCGAGATTCAACAATTTTTCTTGCATCTGGATATGATATTTTCTGTGTTGTTTTAATAACTTGAAGTTCCTTCTCGATGAGCCATTTAGAGCATTTTCTGGAATATGAGGGATGAGATTCCTTACAGTTGACACATTTGAATTCTCTCGTACATTCATTGCTGTCGTGGCCGGGCTCAGCACATCTGGCACAAGTACCTGTACCACGGCATGACAGCTTGGAATGACCGAAACGCTGGCATTTAAAGCAACGTAGAGGATTTGGTACATATGGTCGAACTGGGCAAGACAAGTATCCAGCTTTAACGCGTGAAGGGAGGATAGGAGAATTGAACGTTAGAATGACGTGCTTTGTGTTTACCATCTCGCCATTGCGTTTGATGGTTATCCTTTTCACTCCGATCACATGCTGGTCTTGCATTTCCTCTAGTATCTCCTTCTCAAAGGTGAAGAAAAGATCTGGTTCTGAGATTATGCCTCGAGAGAGATTTAATGTATTATGCTCTGAAACAGTAACAAGATAGGAACCTATTTGTTTTATTGACATAAGAGATTTTACTTGCTTATTTTCTTTAATTTCAAGAAGAAGTTCGCCGCTGCGTAATTTTTTTACCGATTCGAATTCACCTATTTGATGTATAAGAGATTTGTTAATGAGAAACGGAGAAACAGTAGTCAGATTTAAATTTGGGTCTTTGCGTTTGATTATAAAAAATTTTGCATTTGACGACGTAACATTTTGACGCTCCCCACTAGGGGGAGAAAGGTTTTTTTCTGTTGTATCCATAATCGGACCGGAGAACTGGGGGGAAAAAACGGGGTCGAGCCCCTGCGTAGCCCCCCTACACAGGGGTAAGGCTGCATACGACAGGGTTCGCCAGCTAGCCCTGAAGCCTCCCGTTAGAGATACCGCTTGGCCCCGGTACCACGCAGCCATCGGCACGGTTGACACACCTTGGCTTGGGTTTTTGTTCCGAAATTTGGTAAGTGTGATGAGGGAAGGAAGGAGAAACAAATCCCTTCCCGCCGATATTCTGTTTGAGCAACTGGGGGTCACGACTCCGCCCAAGAGCTCTCCCCGAACTCACCACACCGCAAGCCCTCCCCCCCCCCCACCACGACAAGGTAAACGGACAACGGGGGGGGGGGGTGATATGTTTTGAGTTGTTTTTATTACCTGAATTTCTTTTCTCGAGGATCCATTTAGCGCATTTTCTAGAGTAAGAAGGATGATCTTCCTTGCAGTTGGTACATTTGAATTCCTTTGCGCATTCATTGCTATCGTGGCCAGGCTCAGCACATCTGGCGCAAGTAGCTGTACCGCGGCATGATAGCTTGGAATGGCCAAAACGTTGGCATTTAAAGCAACGAAGAGGATTCGGAATGTATGGCCGAACTGGACAAGAGAGGTAGCCAGCTTTGACTCGTGAAGGGAGGACAGGGGTATTAAACGTTAGAATCACATGCTTAGTGGGTTGTATTTCCCCATTACGTTTAATAGTAATTCTTTTCGCTCCACTTACGCGCTGGTCTTTCATTTCCTCTAGGATCTCTTTTTCCTGGGTGTAAAGTAGGTCAGGCTCTGAGATAATACCTCTAGAAAAATTCAAAGAAGTATGTTCCGTAACGGTTACGAGATAGGAACCTATTTGTTTGATGTTCATTAGTGGTTTTATTTGTTTTTGTTCTTTGATTTCCAGTAGAAGTTCACCGCTGAGTATTTTTTTCACTGATTTGAATTCACCTATTTGATGTATTAAGGATTTATTGATAATAAATGGAGAAACTTTGGTAAAATTTAAAGTAGGGTCGGAGCGTTTTATGACAAAAAATTTAGCAGCATTCGACGTGACATTCTGTCGCTCCCCACTAGGGGGAGAAAGTTTTTTTTTTTGTTTGTATCCATAAGCGGACCGGAGAACTGGGGGAAAAAAACGGGGTCGAGCCCCTGCGTAGCCCCCCTACACAGGGGTAAGGCTGCATACGACAGGGTTCGCCAGCTAGCCCTGAAGCCTCCCGTAAATGATACCGCTTAGCCCCGGTACCACGCAGCCATCGGCACGGTTGACACACCTTGGCTTGGGTTTTTGTTCCGAAATTTGGTAAGTGTGATGAGGGAAGGAAGGAGAAACAAATCCCTTCCCGCCGATATTCTGTTTGAGCAACTGGGGGTCACGACTCCGCCCAAGAGCTCGCCCCGAACTCACCACACCGCAAGCACCCCCCCCCCACGACAAGGTAAACGGACAACGGGGGGGGGGGGTTAGTTCTGATGATGAAGCATACAGCTTGAATATAAAACTAAAAAGTGTTGTTGAATTAGTTTGTGCCCCACAGATAATTTGGCCACAAATTGCATTTTTGAAAGATTTGATTGAAGATTACATTGTATCCATAAGAAAATCTTTCCCAAGCTATAAGCTAAAGCCTAAACACCACTACTTGGTTCATTATCCAGAATAAATTCTGAAGTTTGGACCTCTGATTAATGTTTGTACGTTAAGGTTTGAGAGCAAACATGGGTATTTCAAAAAATGTTCTAGAATGTCATAAAATTTTATCAATATTTGTTCAACTTTAGCGACACGTCATCAGATGTCTCAAGCTTTTAATAATGCTGGTAAACCATTTCAAGATTTGATTATTGCCGAAAATGCTGTATCATTTCATGCTGATGTTTATGCTGCAGAAATTACGCAAGAACTCCAGAAATTCAACTTTACACAGCAAACTACTGAAGTGTCTTATAAGATAAGGGTTAAAGGGACACATTATAAGAAAGGAATGCATGTTATTTTAAAAGATGGTGAAAAAATTTCTTTTGGAAAAATAATAATGATTTTAATTGAAAGCAATAAAGAAGTAGTTTTTTTAGTAGAAATGCTTGATACAACGTTTCATAGTGATCTAGGACTTTATAGTGTATCTCCAAAATAATTACCATTTTTGCATAGCTTGAAAATAGAAGATTTACTAGATTTTTATCCATTGCCATCCTATAAAATTCAAGAAAAGTCATACATTTCTTTACATCATGCATTTATTGATGATTACAGTTAGTTGTAAGTCGGTGGTTTCTCATTAGGGATTGTGTGAAGAATTTCTCATAATCAGATTGTCATACTCACCAACTCTACTGTTTTTGAAGAGAGACTTTTTTACAACCATCTCCCGATTTCCAGTTTTTCCTCTTTTTCTCCTGTTTTTATATGTTCGAAAAATTCGTGAAAAAAAAGTCAACCTTAAGAATAGTTCCTCTGTCTGTCGTCACTATCTCACTGCTAATAATCAACTTAATGATTCAGATTTACGGGCGATTCTCTGTAAACTCGTCATTTTTCACACGAAATCTGTCCGGGCACGGTTTCTTGAAATGTTCGTATAATTATAATACTATTGCTCAGAAAATGAATCTATTAGTTTAGTTTGAAAGAGGGCCAGTAGAAGTTTTTCTGATAAATCATGATAGGGGGGGTAAGTCCCCCGCCTAGTATAACTAGGCAGGGGACTGTGCCAGGTGACTGTGTTTTTGCTCTTTGTTGCGTAATATCTGCAAAACTAATGGATAATATTTAATTACGAGACTACCTATAAATTGAGGCACAAATCGTGAACATAATAAATAATATGTTTTATAATTAAATTAATTGACATGAATAAAATCACTTCCCAGAGGACTGTTTTCGCAACGACCCTGATGCATACTTTCATCACAAATGTGGCTCTCAAACTAAGCAAAGTAGCGTTTCAACACCGTTCTCAGTGATTTCGGCAAATTCACACTGATTACTTTAAACTTCATTCCAAAAATAATTTGCAAAAGTTATAGATTTTCCGTATTACAGCTTTGAATTTGTTGCAGGGGACTGTTTGAAAAAACTCCGGACAGAATTTACACGACAATTTTAAGTTTTAGAAATACATAATTGTACCTTATTTTATAAGAAAAATATAGCGTCATTATTCTATTTTTAAATGTTAATTGCCAAATTTATGTAGTGTTAATAGGTTTTTTGAAATACTATCTTTAACAGTTAGACTATGGGATTGGGACAGCCAGGGGACTGTGTTTTTCGCTCTTAGATAATTTCTAGAAAAAAAAATTAAAGTGTTATCACCAATATTTAGTAATAATTTGTGCTCAATTTTCGTAGTTATTAGGATGAAGATGTAACATTTCAAAATGTATTTTGTAACATTATCTTCTTTTCCCGTAATATTACTTGAGGCCATTGCCAACTGTAAACAAAACAATAGTTGGCATCGGCGGAAAAGAAATTGCCTTAGTATTTTATATATACATTTCAAGGGTAGACGTATAAGTTTCAATAGGTAGGGTAACTTTTTTAAATACAGTGGATAAAATCTAATAAAAAAAATGCTGAATATGAAATACAACTCACTAATTTTTAAAAACCCAATAAAACCCGCTTTTGTGCAGGTTTATTGGGTTTTTTAGAGTGGGTTTTACCCTAAAAAACCCGGGTGTTTTTTTTTTTTTTTTGGGCAGGTGGATGTTTTTCAACCCTGGTAATAGGAAATGTGTTTTTTTTTTTTTTTTTTTTTTTTTTGCATAATAGTATCTAATGAATAAGAAAAGGTGGGCTTCAGAGCTGTTAGACGTGAAAAAATGCCTTTAAATATGTTGATTAAACTGTTATCCTGTATGCTTTCACATCTAAAAAGTAGGTGCAGAAGAAAAAAAAGTCAGTTTAGTATAGTATAAATATAATGGTTGAACTTAATGTATGTATATGAAGGAAAGGTATACATTTTTAAACCTGCAGGTATGTCAGCTATTACTATGGAATAATATATATATGTTTAGAAATTAGGCTGATGCTAATCAGGGTTTGCAGGTTTTAGACAAGTGGCAGTTTTTGATAGTTTAAACCATGGTTTAAAATGTCAAATCAAAAACCTTGTCAAGTATTTTCCTAACCAAGTTTTATATGTAAAATTTAAACTAAAAAAAATATTTGTATTTCTATTATTCAATTCTAAATATGCTGGAAACAAAATATTAATGATATTCACTTTTGTTTCATTTCGCTCAAAATATTCCTGCAGTTCTCAGTGCAGAAATCTGTTCCCCTTCAATTTCAATTGAGCCATCACCAGCAGCAAGTGTCCCCAACAGAAACAGCTTGCCAATAATGCAGAACTGGTCTTTATTTCTAGTACCATGGAAATTAATGCCAGCAAAGGTTTTAGTAAAACTAAAAAATGGTGAGAGAGTTGATGCAGCGTCAAAAAGAAAAATTATCCAAATAACAGCAGATGAGATGGCAAAGATGTCTCACTCTGCCTGGAAGAAAAGCGTTCAATATTGTTTCCACAGACACGTTCGGATATGGAAATATTTCAATTTTGAAAGGCCTTGAGAACAGGTGCGAATACCTTAATCGAAGGAATTCTGAAAAAAAAGAAAAAAAAAAGAGAAAGTTCAGAAATTAGGAATGCGGAGGAAAAAGCACCTAAAATTTCCAAATATGGATGTAAAAATTGGCAGCCCAATCTTCCTGCTAAAGATTACAGCTTCCAAAAGGAACAAATGATAGAATTGCTGAAAAGTGCAAATGTCAACAACAGTCATTTGCTACTACCGATTGAGAAAACATATGCAGCACAGCGCCAGGAGATTAATACTGGAACCAGCATTGCAGACATGCTGAAAAATTGGCCTGTCATTTTTACGCTAGCCGGTCTAATGAGGCATTTTGAACTTTTAGTGGATGTGCCTCTGGACCAGATTTTCAGTTCAAAGTTGCAAGACAAAGGACAGGTGGTCATTGATTGCCTTTTGAAATTACCAAAACCACACAAGGAGCTTGTTTCCACAATGGAAGAAGTGCGGGATTTTTTAGAAATATTGCCAAAGCCATCTGCAACACTCCGAATTTTGCTGCTCATGGCATACTTCAAGGAAGGAAGAAACATTCTCTTCAAAATGGCCAATGTAAGTTGTTTTATTTATTTATTTTCATAAATAAGAAGGAAAATACACTGTACAAATTAATTTTAATTCTACAAATCGACAATATATTGCTGACTTTATTTAAATATGTATCATCAAAATAATAGCCTGAAAAATTGTGTGCATATTTATGCATATAGTCAACCCCTGTTATAACGATCCCTGTTGTCCAAGCAAAATCTCACTATAATGAGAGGTCATTATGACGTAAATGTATAAGTTATGATTCACCTTAAAAGATAATTGAAAAATTAACGAATGGAATAAGTACCCTTTTCCTATAACATGTAGCAATTTTTATGCTGCTTTAAAATTTAGTTCAAAATATCTTCAATATGAACTTTTTTATGCTATCATAATTAGACATATTTTGTCTTTAAGAGTAATTTTAATAATTCCTTTTAAAATTCTTATCAATTTTTGCTGAAAGTAAAGAATTATAAGATAAGTAGATGTTTTGATTTTGGTCCTGTTTTTGAAAGACTTTAATTTAGTTATTTGTAAAAAGTTAATTGCTAGTGAGATTGATGCAATTTTAATACCATGTGGATAGAATTCATCCGAATAATTATTTAAAAGGTATCATATTAACGGGCAGGGAAAAGTCCGGGAACTTTTTTCACAGCTCTTGTAATTACCCGGTATATATATATATATATATATATATATATATATATATATATATATATATATATATATATATTTTCTTTTTTTTGAGTAAACTAGTTGCACTTTGTCTTTTCTCCTCTTGTAAATTGCATTGTAGTATTTTACCATTCATTTTTTTTTTTTTTTTGCATAAATCTCATTTTTTAGAACGTAATTAAAATGAAAGTCTGATTAAAATGCAATTACTAAATTATTTAAATTTCTATTTAGATTTCGACAACTGTTGCTGAAGCAACAAAAATGAGTCTGCCAGCAATTCCGTGTTTAATAGCATGTGGTAAGTAAAAATTTCTGCATTTTTCAGGCTAAACGATTTGCATGCTACTATTTATTACTGAAATGTTTGTTTGTTTGTATTTTTTGGCGCAAGAGCCTTATTAGGCTATACTGCGCCAAGCAATAGTTTTATTTAAAAAATGAAGAGATGTTAGCGAAGATCATCTCAAATACAATGGACATAAAACTTTTAAAATTTTAAAAACAGTTCAGTGCAAGACACATACAAAGCTTAAAATTTCAAATGTTAAGACGAAAGCAAGAATTGTCGAGCGACAGATTAAAAACAGAAATGCATAACAAACAAGATAACATATAAAACCAGAAACATTTAAACGAAACAAAGACGAAACCAACAAGATAACAGAGATAAAAACACTATATTAGAGTAAAAAAACCAACGTCATGTAAAAAGGGAAACAAATTAGGATGGGTTGTATCCCCAAGTAATTCAGTCAAAGACGGATAAAAATTATTAAAATATTTAAAACGAATATGTTTAAAATTTGGGCAGTTACATAAAATATGTAACACTGTCTGATTAACATTGCATGTGTTGCATAGTGGGGCTGGTTCTATTTATGTGTAAATCTGGTATGGCCGATGCGAAGACGGGCTACTATTACTTGTTCCTTTCGCTTATTATTAAATGATTTAAAACCTTTTGTCGAGGGCTGGATGGCATGCAATTTATTTTGTGTTTCAGCGTCCCATTCATTCTGCCAATGTTTGTTAAGACTGTCTATAATGCAGTTCTTGATGTCTTCAAAAGGAGCAAGGTCTTCAGCATGGGCACTTGCAGCCTTGGCAGCTGTGTCGGCTGCATCATTCCCAGCAATACCTACATAACCAGGGATCCAACAAAATATTATTTTAAAATTTTTCTCTTTTAGACTGTGATATAGTTTGAAACATTGAAGAACTAAAGGATGGCTATTGCTGCTGCAGTTTATGATGGCATCTATTGAACTTTTCGAGTCACTGTATATTATCCAGTTTTTATTGTATGATTGGGTTATTGTTTGTAACGACGTGACTATAGCTTTAATTTCTGAAGTGAAGACTGAGCATGCAGTGTTTAGTTGTTGTGAAATGATTTGTCCATTAATTATTGCGGCAGAGCCAACGTGATCGTTAGACTTTGATCCGTCTGTGAAAATTTCGTTATACTGAGAATACTTTTCTTTTACATTATAGTAGAGTTGTTGAAAAACTGAATCGGCTGTGGTGTCTTTTTTAAATTTATCAAACTCATGGAGAACAGAAATATTACATTCGCTCCATGGTTCAATAAGTTCTGGAGTATTGTATGTATCAAAATCCGGAATATGCAGTAAATTAAGCGCCTGTCTCATTCGGATTCCAAACGTTGGGATAACCGAAGGACGACGTAGAAATAAATCGGTATTTGATGGGTGAAAAATATATAAGTGCAAGGGATGGCTTGTGTTCTGCTTGATTTTGAAATAAAAATTAAGAGAAAGTTTCAGTCTTCTATTGCTAAGTGAAGGTTCGTGTGCTAATATATATAGACTATTAACAGGTGAGGTTCGAAAGGCACCTGTGCAAATGCGCAACGCCTGGTTATGTATAGGATCCAGAATATTTAAGATAGCTTTTTGCTGCAGAGCCATAAACTTGGCAACCGTAATCAAGTTTTGAGCGTATTAGAGCCCTGTAAATACGTAACATGGACTCTGTATGGGCACCCCAAGAAGTGTTAGCTAAGACCCTGAGAATGTTTAATTTTAATGTGCATTTCTTTTTTAAATCCTGTATATGCTGCAAAAATTTGAATCTATTATCAAGAGTCAGACTAAGGAACTTTCCTTGATCTTGAACAGATATCGGTTGGTTATTGAGCAGTAAGTTTGGGTTAAGATGAAGCCCTCTCTTACGGCAGAAATGTATGCAAAAGGTTTTTTGAGCAGAGAAAGCAAAACCATTTTCCTCCTCCCATTGAGAGATTTTATTAATAGCTATTTGGAGCTGTCTTTCTATGATACTCATGTTCGTCGATGAGAAAGAGATTTGAAAATCATCCACGAACATAGTACCCTTGACAGCGGGGGGCAGTTGTTCGATTAAGCTATTGATTGCAATAACGAAAAGGGTTACGCTCAACACACTTCCCTGGGGTACACCTTCCTCTTGGATGAAGGTATCAGACAGAATAGACTTGACACGTACACGGAAAGTTCGGTATTTGAGAAAATTGGAGATAAATATAGGTAGGTTACCTCGCAACCCATACTCGTGCAGAGTTTTGAGGATCCCATATCTCCAAGTACGGTCATATGCCTTTTCAATGTCAAAGAATACGCTCACAAGATGTTTACGTTTAAGAAATGCTTCTCTGATTGATGTTTCAAGAAGCATCAAATTGTCTATAGTGCTCCTGCCGCGCCTGAATCCACTTTGAAATGAGGATAGTAGATGATTTGACTCCAGAATGAATATTAGTCTGGCGTTTACCATGCGCTCCATCAGTTTACATAGGCAACTAGTAAGGGCTATTGGTCTATAGCTTTCAGGTTGATTGCGTGGTTTCTTTGGTTTCAGTAAGGGAATTATTGTTGCTTGAGTCCAGATTTTCGGAAAACGTTGCTCAGTCCAAATTCTATTGAAGAGTTGTAGTATATATTCTAAAGAGGGTTTACTTAGATTTTTCAGCATAATATTATGTATCTCATCAGGACCAGGTGAAGTATTGCGGGTTTTTTTCAAAGCTATAAGAAGTTCTTTAAAAGTAAAATCGGTATTATATGAATCTAAAATGTTTGAATTAAAATTAAGGATTTTTCTTTCCTTAAGTGATTTGAGAGCTAAAAACTTTGAACCATACTTGTCTGCTCTGGAGACTTCTGACAAGTGTGTCCCCAAGCAGTCAGCCACCTCTTTAATGTCAGATATTGTTTGACCATTTTTCTCAAGTATGGGAGCACAAGATGTTTGATAACTGCCAACGATTTTTTTAATTTTGCCCCAAACGGTTTTGGATGGGGTGGACGTCGTTATTGTGCTGACATATGTTTGCCACGAGTCCCGTTGGCTTTTTCACCGAATCCTCCGAGCTTCAGCACGAGCTCGTTTGAGTGATACAAGATTTTGTGTGGTCGGATATCGACGAAATGTGTTCCATGCTTTTTTCTGTTTTTTATAGGCTGCCTGACAATCGTAGGGTTGCCACTGGCGACTAAAAAGGCGACTATTGCGACTATTTTTGACTGAAGGCGACTATGGCGACTTTTTTGATCAAAAAACGCCCAAAAACGACTATTTTGTAAAATTTGGCGACTTTTTGCAAAAATTTGCAACTTTTTTTTTCGAATTTTGTTAAATTCAGGGGAAAAATAATAAATCGATTTAAGCGCATCAACTGCATTCTCATACGTCACAGAGATTACATCATTCATTTATTTTTCGGCCAATAACGATCCCCCCCCCCCCCCCCCCAAGAAGCTGGTGGAGCTACGATGGAGGAATTCAAATGCAGAAGGGGGTGGAAAGGAAAGATACACCATATTTATCGGCCAATAGCGATCCCCGCGAATAGCACGTGGAGCTACGATGGATGGATTCAAAAACTGAGGGGGTATGGGGGGGGGGTATATACATATGTGAGCAGAGCACGTGCTTCGCCCAAAAATGCATGCCGTGTTTGAGATTTCAAATCTTTTTGCATCCTGTTAGAATTTGAATTTGTTTAAAATTTGAATAATGTTTTGAATTATGCTATCTAAGAGTTGTTAATTTTGATTTTCATTTCAATTATTTCTTCATTTTTTTATCTTTCGTTTTTTAGGTATTAATTTTGTATTTTTGGGAGAATATTTTACTTGACTGTGCACTTTAACTTAGTTGTCCTGTATTTTAAAATTTACATTCGAAAAAAAATGTTACTTTAAAAATATAACTAAAAATTGTTAATAAAGTTAAGCTTTGGCTCATTTTAATGAGAAACTTTGTAATAATAACAGCATTAAAATCGAAAATAATGGATAAGACAAAAAAATAAACAAATAAATAAAAAGCTCTATTCATGATTTCAGCTCCAAAATTTTAGTATCAATATTAATGATCTCTTTTGCTTCACTTCCAAGTTTTTTCAGTTTTCACAACTTATTTTCGAAACTATTTGCTTATAAATGGATGGGCACAGGGTCAGCAAAAACCCGGGGTTTTCTACAAAAACCCAACCCACCAGGGTTTTTGTGGGTTTTTGTATGTTTAAATTGTATTTCTCATGCGGGTATTGATGTATAATGTATGCATGCATTCATTCATATAAAAATATATTTATTAAGTTACAAAGTTCTGAATCGCATTTAATCAATGTCAATGGATTAATAATTAATATTATTAATAATATCATCAACCAAATTGTAATATTTAATGCGTATGTTTAAGAAGCTTTGGACAATGGTTTCAGCTATAAACTTTTATCACTTGTTTTTTACAAATAGAAGAACTGTTGCAAATGGACTTTCCTCAATATTTAGGGTATGAAAGTTTCAAAAACTTAAATTTATGCCATTAAAAAATTAAAACTATTTGCACTTGTTTATTAGCAGAAATAATCATCTTTTCTCATTAAGTAGCCTGCTTCAATATCTAGTCTGTCATTTGCATGTTTTTTTCAGGCATATCTCAATAAAAGGTGTATGTCTGAGATAAGGGAAGTGTCTCCCCTCTCCTATTTTCAAAACCAAAACTGATTAATTTCAGATGGGGGACCACTCCCCCATCTCTTAATCTTTTTTTTTTTTTTTTTTGAAATAATCTGAAGAAAAAACTAGGTTAACATTAGAACTTAGCAAGAATTATAAATTTATTACTAAATGCTTGTCATAATATTTTAGTCGTAATAAATTGCGTGGGGATGCATTTTCTTTGCTTTTTTAAATCCAAGAACGGGTCAAGTCAGTGGTATGGTACCGCTATAATATAGCACTTGAAAATCATCATATACTAAATGCAAGAAGAAATGAAGAAATGAAAATAATAAGTATTTTGCAACAAAAAGTAGTATCATAGCTAGAAAAATTTTCTGGACGATGACTTGAAAATTGAAGAAATAATTATTTTATGAAATAAATAATTACTCTAAGCAAAATTATCTCAAATAAACCTGATTCTTACTTATTTTTTATGTATAATTTAGAAGAGATATTATTATTGACTATATTTGTTGAAAACTTAGAAATTAACAAAAACCCACTTTTGACAAAAACCCGGATGGGTTTTTGTTGGTGGACCCGCCCAGAAAAACCCGGGCGGGTTTTTCTGGGCTGGGTCTACTTTTGCCAACCCTGGTGGGCAAAAATCAATGCTTGAGATTTCATTCTTTTTACACCCTGTTAAGTTTTTGGATTTATTTGAAGGATGGATAGTATTTTATCTTTGTTATCTAAGAATAATTAATTTTTATTTTCAGTTTTAAGCTATTCATTTTGTATTTTCGCGAAAATAATTCCTTATTTTTATTCAATATTTTGAACTTGGCATTTTTAGAGATAAATATATACAATGTATACTTCAACTTTTTTTTTTTTTTTTTTTGTCTCCCTTTGGAGTATTGACTCCCTTTGGAGTATTGAAGTATCCTTTACTTAATAACCTTGTCAAAATTAGCTTGTGCTTGTCCCATGGAAATGGGGATGTGGAGAGAGGATTCTTCATATCAAAAAGAATCTTAGCTGACGTTAAGTCAAGCTAAACCTTCTAGTTGACAAAAGAAAATCAAGTTTAATTGATGGTTTTATGACCAAAAAAGCAAGGAACATCTAAATTTCCTATTTTGTCACCGAAGGATTTTTTAATTAAACATTCTAGATTTTGAACCATACTGAAAGTACGTGTTTGTTTTAGTCACAGACTAACTCCATTTATGATTCATGTTTGTATTTAAAATCAAAGTTAGTATGTTTACTTTACTATATTTACATATGTATCTTTACTATTATTATTAAGTTTATTTATGGTGATTGTAAAAAGAGCTAGAAAATTAACTAATATTTTTGAAGCACAAGTTCCATTAAACATGCATTGAAATGTTAAATCTCAGAAATAAAGTTTTGATTTTAGTCATATTTTTTTATGTTGTGTGGTTACATTGCACAATGTATTTTTGAGTTCGAAACTTTTAAAAAATTGATTGAAAATGCAACTACATGCATAAAAAAAGCAACTAAATTATTCCTCTGAGGAGACTATTTAGGAGACTATTTTTTGAATTTTAGGCTACTAAAGCAACTATTTTAAAGCAAAATTTGAGTGGCAACCCTACAATCGGAGTTCCACCAAGACTTCGGAAATTTAATCCTCCTCTTGGTGGTTCTTGGTATAGCAGCTTTCGTTGCATTCAATATAATGTCGGTTACTCGGCTTACTGCTACATCTATGTCAGAATCATTCACTACTTCCGATGTTATTTCTGCCAACTGGGTAAATGCTGCCCAATCAGCTCGATCAAGGCAGAAACTGGCTTGCTGCTGCGGTTGATAGCTGCAGCGCCCAGTAAAGGTTATCTTGATCGGAAAGTGGCCACTACTGTAGAGTCCACTTTCAACTCGAAATTCTCACAGTGGCAGAAGAGAAGGTGAGCATATTGCAAGATCGATGGCATGATATGTCTGCGTCGGAAGATGGAAATAAGTATTTTCACCATTATTAAGAATGCATAGATCATTGTCACTGATAGAATTTTCTATTATCAATCCTCTACTGTTGGTGTCTGGACTCCCCCAGAGAGGATTGTGGCCATTGAAATCCCCCAAGATGACAAATGGGGGAGGGAGTTGATCTATCAATGTCTGCAATTCCACGCTTCTCAAGTCATAAGAAGGTGGAATGTACACAGAACAGACTGTGACCAGCGAGTGAAGGTGGACACGCGCAGCTACTGCCTGGAGGGTCGTGTTGATATTGAGCTGGCTAGATGCATAATCATTAGAGATTAGCATCGCCACTCCACCACAACGACGATCACCTGACAAGCAGTCCTTGCGGTATACTTCAAAACCTTTCAGTCTCGGTTGATCAGAAGGTGACAAGAATGTCTCTTGCAGACAGAAAATGGCCGGTTGGTGATATTCAACAAGATCTTTGACGTCCGTGACATTACGCGAGTAACTCTGACAATTCCAAGAAAGAATGCTCAGGGCCATGAAGAGAAAAAAAGGGAAAAACGGCCAAAAGAAAGAAAGGCGGCTCATGAGGCAGGGACGTCCGTCCATCCCTCATCTTCGGATGGTGGCAGCTCTTGGAATTCAACATCATCAACATCCTCATGGAGAGGAGCAACTGCCTTATGATAATTTTTAGTTAAAATAGTTTTCTTGTTAGGTAACAAGAAGTCCTCTCTTTTGAAATTATAATAATTGGGAGGCCTCTGTTTAGAGGTAGCTCCGATTTTAGCACGTGCTTTTATGATTTTCTTTTTTTCAGTACATTTTTTCGAATTTTGTGCATTTGGTTTATTTGTAAGAAGAGATTCAGCAGTCTTTACTTGTTCTGTTTGTGTTTTATTTTCATTTACTTTGTTCGGGGGAGATTTTGAACTACTGGATTTTTTATTCGGAGGTTTGTAAGTTTGGTCAGAATTAGTTTGTGTTTGTGCCTCTGTTTGTGTGCTGGAACTTTTGTAAACCTTTCTTACTGCAGCAGCATAAAATATTCCTGTTGTAGGTGTACGAGAATCAACAATTTTTCGTGCTTCAGGATAAGATAGATTTCGAGTCGTTTTTATGATTTGGATTTCTTTCTCAAGAAGCCATTTAGAGCATTTTTTGGAGTAAGATGGATGATCTCCCTTGCAGTTTACACATTTGTGCTCTTTGGTACAGCCATCACTGTCATGGCCGGGTTCAGCACATTTGGCACATGTGTTAACTCCACGGCACACGGTCTTAGAATGCCCAAATCTTTGACACTTGAAACATCGAAGTGGATTTGGTATATAGGGCCGTACTGGGCAAGAGAGGTAGCCAGCTTTGACGCGTGGTGGGAGGTTAGGAGTCCTAAACGTTAAGATGACGTGTTTAGTAGGTAGTATTTCTCCATTGCGTCGGATGGTAATTCTTTTAACTCCACTCACGTGCTGGTCTTTCATCTCCTCTAAGATTTCTGTCTCTTGAGTGTAGAGGAGATCAGGCTCCGAAATGATTCCCCGAGAAAAGTTTAAGGTGGAATGTTCAGTAACAGTGACGAGATATGAGCCTATTTGCTTCATAGAAAACAAAGGTTTAATTTGGCTTTGATTTTTGATTTCAAGGAGAAGTTCGCCACTGCGTAATTTTTTTACTGATTCAAATTCTCCTATTTGATGTACTAGTGCTTTGTTGATTATGAATGGTGACACTTTAGTGAGATTTAGGTTTGGGTCAGATCGTTTAATAATAAAGAATTTTGCCGTACTGCTCGATATCAATTGACGCTCCCCACAAGGGGGAGAAGGGTTTTTAATTTCAGAATCCACAATTGGACCGGAGAACTGGGGGGAAAAAGTGGGGTCGAGCCCCTGCGTAGCCCCCCTACACAGGGGTAAGGCTGCATACGACAGGGTTCGCCAGCTAGCCCTGAAGCCTCCCGTATGAGATACCGCTTTACCCCGGTACCACGCAGCCATCGGCACGGTTGACACACCTTGGCTTGGGTTTTTGTTCCGAAATTTGGTAAGTGTGATGAGGGAAGGAAGGAGAAACAAATCCCTTCCCGCCGATATTCTGTTTGAGCAACTGGGGGTCACGACTCCGCCCAAGAGCTCGCCCCGAACTCACCACACCGCAAGCCCCCCCCACCACGACAAGGTAAACGGACAACGGGGGGGTATTACTGAAATGAAAATTTTAGGAGTATGGATATAATACGTAGGTTTGTGACAAGATACTACTGAAAAAGACTAAAAGAAAAAATCAGACCAACTGACTTGTAAAAAATGAGGGTTTTTTTTATTTTCTAATGGTTTATGTTCAGTCGAGTCTTGATAACTCGAGAAGTCCCGAGGGACCGGCCACTAGCTTGACGCGATAGAAGTTCCAACAGACTTCTAAAAAGATAAGGACCCAATGAAAACTTTCGAGACAAAGGAATATTCGAGTTATAAGGCTTTCAGTTATCAAAACTCCGCTGAACATAAGAAATGAATTTTTAACTAATTGTGCTGCTCTTACATTGATAAACTCTTGGTAATTTTATAAACACTTAATTGGAAGTGTGGTTGCAAAAGTAGGTATCTACAGAAAAAAAGACACATTAGTCGCTTCAGAGGAAGATGAATTAATTACTTATCTTGTTTTGTTTAGATCATTTAGAAAACCTCCGACTGTCAAGTTGCTGGCTTATCAAAGTATTGCAGTGAAATGGGGGGGGGATTTGAGAACTCACTTTTGCAGCTAAACGCTTTAATTAGTTTATAATTTTTAAAAACTTTTAATATCTGAAATTTTAATTACTGTTCTTTTTTGTGGAAAAATAAAAAATCAATTTATTGTTTTGTAAGTATGTTTTGTGTTACATTTCCAGGATATACTTTTGGAATGAGCTTAGGATTTTTTTGTTTATTTTCAAAATTTTATCTTTACAATATGTGTAGATAAAATAGAATATAACAGTTCCCAAAGCGAGTGACTCAGGAAAAGGTCAAGGGTGTCGTCGCACGTGTTCATAGTATCAGTACATACAGGGTGTCCACTCCTATCGTGAACCAATAGCTAATTTCTTACCATTAGAGATAAGCATATAGTTCATTTAGGAAAAAATCTCTAAATTACGAAAGGAATGTTGGGTCTATTCAATGTTTTTCAAAAAATCAAATTTTGTAAGAGTTACGAAATTTAGATTTTTATACAGCCCCCCAGTCTTATCAATCATATTTAGTAAAACATTCTTGAAACTGTAACGTTTAAAACTAAAAAAAAATCACTTCAACCACAAAAATTGACCGAGTTATGACGTTTTGAAAAATCAAGATTTTGCATTATTTCATGACGTCATCGAGAGATATCTCCACCGATGACGTTATCCTTTGGTGACATAAAGGCAGATTTCCTGCCGCCCCTGTCCGAAACATGTTCTTTACAAGCACATTTCAAAACATGCACACCGCCCCCTGCCGCCCAAAATATGTTCACCGCCCCTCAACATCTTCCCACCGCCCACCGGGGGTATCGCCCCCGTTGAGAACCACCGAGTTAGATCAAAATGACATCTTAATCTAATTTTCTATTATACAGCATAAATGCATGAATAAAAAGAAATTGCTATAGATTTTTACTGCCATGCATGAATTAATAGCGGAAAAAGGTACATATTTATCTGTACTCTGTTTTAACAAGTAATTATTGCAAATGTTTTGCTAATTGGGAA
Source organism: Uloborus plumipes (assembly GCA_038373865.1). NCBI lineage: Eukaryota > Metazoa > Arthropoda > Arachnida > Araneae > Uloboridae > Uloborus > Uloborus plumipes. Next base: position 559 of record JAXGGA010017351.1, on the reverse strand, counting down.
AATGACTATAAAGTTGTCATTAATATATGCCAATGTTTCAAAATAAAAGCATGTAGTTGCCTTAAAAATTGGTGCAATACAGTGCACTTTACCATAGAGTATTAAAATCTAAAATTCAAGAACTGATACCAAATATTTACATACCTGTAAAAAAAAAAAAAAAAATCACTGTAAAATAAAAAAAATATTCGGGAAAATTACGGTAAAAGTTACTGGCATCCATGTTGCCAGTAACTTTTACCGTAAAATCAAATTTTACCATCTCATTTTACGGTAAAAAACCTAAAATTGTACCGTAAATTTTAAAGTACTTTTCATCGTAAAATGTTATTTTATACCGTAAAATTTTACAGTGAAATAGGATTTTACGGTACAAAGTACTGTAAAGTTTAGGGTACCATTTTTAACTTTATACCGTAAAATTTTACGGTGAAAAGTACTGTAAAATTTACGGTACAATTTTTAGGTTTTTTAACTGTAAAATTTTACGGTAAAAGTTACTGGCAACATGGATGCCAGTAACTGTTACCGTAAATTTTCCGATTTTTTTTACAGTGAT
>JAXGGA010017350.1:0-24544 GCA_038373865.1 Uloborus plumipes | reverse complement strand
TCGTCGATTTCTGGCGAGGCGACAAACGCCGCCGGCTTCTGCGCATGCGCCTGAGCCGCAGATTGACGTCGCTTCATGCCACGCTCCAATGAAACTGGTTCTGATTCCAGCGTGCGTCGCGCCCTGCGTCAGCAACGATTCTAGGAAACCGGGCCTTAAGGGCCCAGCTCCACATCAGCAGAAAACGCGACCGAAACTGAAGGCAGAAACCGAAAATCTGGGTTCTTTCCATGGGAACACCATTTAATCCATTTTACGTTTCTGCTTTATTTTTCTGCTTTACGTCAATGTGGAGCAGGGCCCTAATATCTCAGGTAGAGCTTGACTGCAGATACCACTTTTGCACTTAGCACGGCAGTATTGTTTGCTGAAAAGCGCACATAATACTTTAAGTACTCGGTAAGCGGATTGCGTCTAATATCTCTTTAATTTTAACTTCACCTTTCGAAGAACATGGAAGTGATTAACCTGTTAACTGGGTATGACGAAATATTTCGTCATACACAAAAGCCTACAGCAATGGGCATGACGAAATTTTTCGTCATGGAAATTAATCGTAATATATTGATTCCATCACGTTCTACGTTGTTCTTATCTGTTAAACTTAAAGTGGTTATATATATGCAATCATATTGTCGATGCGTCATGAATTTTCATGTTCTTGTAATCTGTAACTTGAGCATTATTAACGGGAAAACGGGAGCTGCATGATTTATCCTTCGAGCTGCCACAATTTGGATTCATTTTAGTCTGCATTTCAGTATCTTACATGTTAGTAATAACTTTCTGATTTGAATATTCTTATTGTGAATTTTAGTGTTTTACATATTTTTATTAGTAATAAATTTATGACTTAAGTACTTTTTATTTTCTACAAAATATGGCTAAAAATATAAAATATTTTATCAAAATAAATAAAAATCATAAGTTAAAAACGATATTCTTTTATTATTTGAGGTGTGATATTACTTATCGCTGCGAAAAAAAAGTCCCCATTGTGAAAGGAGTTGAGCAATAGCTAATTCCCCGGTTAACAGGTTAAGGCAGGGATTCAAGTGAAACAGCACTACGATCGCTTCGAATTGCAATCGCTACTGGAAGTGAATTACATTATCATCAACTTAACTTGGCACTGACGTCACTACGGGTGGAGCTAATAAGAGCTCACAAGCACTCAGCGATCTCCTCTTATTCGCCAAGTAGGCTGTGACGTTTTATCTAGCTCGTTTTTCATAGGCAAACGTCACGCTGCCGTCACGATGTTTTTATCAAGAAACGTTCTAATGTAATTCATTTCCAGTAGCGATTGTAATTTGCGATTGCCTGTTTCACTTGAATCCCTGCCTAAATTCTATTTTATCAATTAAATTTAAACAGATTTTGGGCTTGATGCTGTGGAACTAAAAATTGGATCTCTGGCTCAAGCTTTACAAAGAGCAAACAGTTATTTCCTTTCCGAAGTATCTAGAGGCGGGTTTCTTTCTTTGGTCATGATATGATTGGCAGCACTGAAGCCTGATTTTACAAGGTACGAGTTATGGAAAAGTAGGAATGAGTTAAAGATTATTTTTAGCGTATTCGGGCATAAGATAGGCATTTTATTACTTTTCTATAAAGAGAAAAGCGACGCTTATACGTCGTTCAAGGACTGGAGTTAAACAAAGTGATAGTGAAAACGGTAGATAGTGATAGTGTAATGTCGTTAGTCAATGCAGTTAGTGAAAATGACGCATAATCAAAACGTTACTTTTTATTTGTACAAAGTAATGCAATTTTGTTCAAACATAACAGTTTTCAGGATTTTATAAAGTCGTTTTTTTATGTAACTGGCAAGCATTACTCTGTAAGTGTTCTACGCTAAAAACAATAATTGGATTTTTAAACAAAATAATTACAATAACTAGCTGTCGTGGCCGTCACGAAACTTTCTTTTATATCTATCTTATGAATTCCGGTTACAAAATAAAATACGTACTCGCTCGAATAATTGGGGAAAGCTCCAATTTCCCAATTAACGTAATAACCCTGCAAATGCAAAATCAATGAGCGAAATTGTAAATCACTGCGAAAGCCTTGTTTAGATTAATTGCAAACATTTTATTTGTTAGTGAAAAGAAATTGGCAACAGTTAAAAATTTCAAATCATTGAAAGTTTTCAGATGTTTTGATAATTAAATAGCGTGAAAGCGATTTTTTAATGAATTAATTTTTCGCATTGTTGACTAAGCGCAAAAATCACCCCACCCTCCCCCTAGGGCGATTGGCGCCAAAATTTAATCGATGCTTGCTTCCATATTGGGTTAGTGTTATTCCAAATTTCATTCAAATCGCAGCAATATTTCTCGAGATACAGTAGATGCAATGACAAACTAAGCACTTTTGATTGCTCCATCCCCCTTTGAGATATTGAAACACAAATTAAATCAGCACTTGTACTCAATAGGGTCTCCCTATGGACTAAGTTTCGTTTGATTCCGCCGGTTACTTCCTAAAATATAGCAATCACCCCCACGCAGAACACGTGCGATTGCTTCACCTTCCTTCAAGATATTGACACGCAAATTGAATCAGCTCCTGTACTTAGTAGAGTCTACCTATGGACCAATTTTCGTTTGATTCCGCCGGTTACTTCCTGAGATATAGCAATCACCCACGCGCAGAACACGTGCGATTGCTCCACCCCCTTGGAGGAATTCGCTAAAAAAAGTCAGGTGCACCAGTTCACATGGTGGTACATATGTGCAAAAATTTTTGTTTGAATTCATGCAGTAGTTTTTGCTCTGCGCGGCCACAAAAACTGGTCACACACATACAGACTCACACACAGACACACACACAGACATTTTTCAAAAATGGTCGAAATGGACTCAGCGCACCTCAAAACGTGCAAATCCGTCAAAATTCGACATTCGAAAATTTTCACGAATCCAATATTTTCACCTTTGTTGCATATCCTAAGTAAAAACCTTCCAATGTATATTTTTAATATTAATGTAATTATATTATGCTGTAATGTGTCTACAGGCATTTATCTAAAAAAGAACTTATATCGTCGTTCAACATGCTGATTGCTTTTAAGCACTGCCTATTGCAATATGAATTGAATCCACTTCATTAAATGTTTCTTTACTTGAGTTTTGAGAAGAACAAAGCAAGCTTAGAGTTTACTGTTACACTTTATTGCTTCTTGAAGGAGAGAGTCTTATTTTCGCCCATACCCGAGAGGTATTTCTTCTCTATAAAAACGGAGAAAAGAGGTCAAGTAGAAAGCTTTCGTACTTTAGCAAGGGGAAAACAACGTATAACCGATATTTCGCGACGTATATGCGGTGCAATTTTGCTTTAAATGATAATAGTAAACTTAGGAACAAGGGAGATTTAGTGATATGGAAAGTGTTTAATGCAACATACAACGAATGAAAAGTTCTCTGAATAAGACCAACGTTTCCAATCGCTATTGTCTGAACCTTGCCTGTAACATCACTCGACTACAACCTCATAAATGTTCTGCTTCCTCAAAACACGTAATAACCACGTTCCATGCAGCCGTGATTATTTTAAGGACATAGATGAAGCTGCGAGGAAAATGTACACAAGCACTAGAGAAGAGGGGATAAGATAAGAATGTAAAAAAAAGAAGTACCTTCAAACAACACTTCTCTCTCTCTCTCTCTGTTTGCGACTTCATTGGTGCAGAGGAGGTACTCCAATGACAGCATTTTATTTTCCACAAATCAAATCACCCTAATGACCCGCACTTCGTCACACCAAAAAGATTTAAAAAAAAAAAAACATGTTAAATAAATCTTTCAAGAGTCAAAAAGTAGAAAAGAAGTGGAAAATGGCAAAAACTAGAGGTAATAAGTTATACCATAATCATTAAAATTTTGCTACAATAGTATAAAATAACAAAAAAATAAATAAAATACATTATAGTAAATAACTATTTAAAAATATCTTGTTTTCCTCTGTCTTTTTTCTTCCATTTATAGTTTTCAGTTATTTGCTCATTTTTTATCAAATACGAACAATTTTAAAGCAATTATTGCACACCAATCGACTTTACACAAATTTATAAATTGTTTTATCTACACAAGACATTTAAACACACTCATTACGGTCCCCGATAACAACCACTACAAGTGGTTTAGTTGGTAGGAAAATAATTACTTACTATTGTACAAGGCATATTTTTATTATTTGAAGCATTATTTTGCTGAAAGAGGCTTTATTTTGCGCAACATCTACTACAGACACAAAAAATTCTTAACAAAGAGTTCTTAATATAAAATTACATTCCATCAAAAGTTTCCTGATGTTAAATCAGTAATAGAAAAGAAAGAAATAAAGTGAAATAAATCAAGTTCTTTACAAAGAATTTTCTTTGATATCTTAAGCTTAAGTTTTTTATTCTTATTTCTTTTCAACTTTCGATGGTAATTAAAATAATTAGACGCTCCAAGCCATTTAAAACAGAACTAAAATTTAATAATCATTATCTTTAAATATTTTGCTTTATAAGAACTATTTACCTTTTTCTTTTTTGAAACAGTAATTTATATCTTTATTAGTTGAAATATCTATTGTAAATAATTTCGTGTTTTTTCAACAACGTTAATAATTCAAATGATATGTAGTGTTGTGTGTGCCATATTTTTAAAGTAAGGAATTATTTTTTGGAACAAAAAAGATAATTTTCGAAATTTAATTACTGTTATTCGTAAAGATACTTATTTAAGCTACTTCGCCTTTAAATACTTTGATTTGGTAATGAAACATCTTCCAAAACAAAAGTTTTTTTTAAGTGTGTGTATGTTAACCCAAATAAAAAAAAATGCACACACACACACACACACACATTATTATTATAATTTCTTTTCGCCCTCGTGCATGCGTGTAATTTTGACGAAATGTTTTGATTTTCCTGAAATGCATATTAACTTAAAAAAAAAAACTGTCTATTTCTACTTCTTCTAAATGAAGTTTGAATAATCAACTTCGGTACGTTAGACTTCATGACAATTTTGATATTGCAATGGGGATGTTTCCTTCAGTCAGAATAACTACTTTTAGTCCCTCATATTGATGAATAAGCACAAAAAGCACAGGTTCAGAAAAATTTCCATTTTCCTAGCAGTTCATTTTTAATTAGTTTCTCAAAATGGTCGACTTTTAAAACAAAGCGAGTTCTCGTGTGAAGTCACAACTTTTTTTTTTTTTTTTTTTTTTTTTTTGCGAGGAGCCCGGACAAGCCATCAACCCTTTTGGATCTCTGGTATCCCAGGGTCCCCAAAACCAGGCCCGTCATTTAGGGGGGCAGAGGGGGTTCAATTGCCAACCCCCTGGCGTTGAGAAATCAATGTATTTACCTATACTGGGCGTGGCTTTTGATGTTTTCCGATGAAATTGCATTGTGTTTGGACCCTTTGGACCCCCCCTCCCCCTGGAAAGACTTTAAATGATGTCTCTGCCCAAAACCAAAAAGGACGAATCAAAAGTGAAAATAAAAGAGCGACTGGTAGTGTTATAATTTTTTAAACTTTATTTTATTTATTTATTTATTTGAGAAAGGAAACGAATTAAATTTAAGAAAAAAAATTGTTTTTAAAAACCAAATCGGAATTTTGACTCTAGTTACGAAAACCCTTAGAACCTTAACTTATTAAAAGACACCATTTCACACACTTTTGTTTCATTTCGCTTATTAAACGCTATTGTGCGCAAAATTCTTGTCTGCCAATGAAATTTGAGGACTGAAATACTCTTTTATTCATATTCAAAGGAATGAACACTTATTGTTTTAAGGTATAAAAGAAGGATAAGTATTGCTTTATTTTGTGAAATGGAAATTTCAGTGAGTCATTTTGGACAAACATTGATTCTTTTGTGTGTATTGACTTTTCTATTGAAAATCAGCAGACTTTAAAAAACTAGCTCGACTAGATGATACAATAAAAACAACACTTATTATTAAAATCTGGACAAATATGTACTTTATTCTGTAAATGCGAGTTTATTCAACTGACAAGATAAAAGCTTATCACTTCAATGCAAGAGTTTAAGCTTCGAAGAAAACAAAAAAGTTTTAAAATATCTATATAATGAAACGCTATTATATGTAGCACAGGATTTGATATAATTACTTTTTGTCGATTGGCAACAGTTAAGTGTACACAAACCGCCATTGACATTTTCTGAGAACTGGTTATTATATGATTAGTTTGCTCACGTTTTTTCAACCTCCAATGAAATCTATATATATAAAAATGAGTGTATGTATACTTGTTCTCTATACAAATCCACAGTTTGCGTCAGATTTTCATCAAACTTGACACAGAGTTTCCTTGATACCCTAGAATTCTCATAGGCGGGGTCTTGAAATTTTAAAAAATCTAAAAAGCTCAAATTTAAATTTGTGTCAAAAAATGACCCTTTTATAGGAATCTAGCCTATTTATATTGTAATCGAGGTAGGCCTTTTAGCATTCAAATTGATGAAATTTAAGATTTTTAAATATGAGTATTTTCCAACAATGATTACGATTAAAGTAATGAATTTTCAATTTAAGGCTCATCTATTTCCTTTTAGCATTGAAATTTGTTAAAAATAATCATAATTCATGTGGACTTTACAAAAACAACTACGGATTTGAATTTCAAATTTGCAATGCGACGACAGTTGCGTCTGTAATGGAGATAAGCCTTCAGAACGAGAAATAGATTTATTTCTGAGTTATAATAATTTTTACTTTGTAGGTGGGAACAATTAATAGAGAAAAGTTAATATTTTAAATTTGGCGGACGAAATTGATGCAATTTTTTCACTTCCATGTGCATATATTTCATGCCAGTAGACGCGGCAAAGCACAGACAACATTTATCTTTAATTTTCACCTTTTGGTAAGACTATTTTTCTGTAAACGTTTAACTTTCTGTAATATTTTAGTTTTTTTTTTTTCAAAGTTTGTACCTAAGAGACAGATTGATGCAAATTATTTTATACCCATATGAATAGAACTCTTTCAAACTTTTTTCCCCTGAATGCTATGTTGTATTAATAAGCACCCGGGCAACGCCGGGTATTAAGCTAGTTTTTAATGAAGCTAAAAAAGATGTACAGTAAAACAACGTTTAAACGTCGCTCAAGGGACGGGGGTTAAACGACACATAAATGAAAACGATGTATAATTGAAACGTTACTTTCATCTCTACGAATTTAACCCCAATACGAGGTGCATTCAAGTTCTAAGGCCTCCGATTTTTTTTTCTCCAGACTAGAAATAAAACCCTTATATAGACGAGCCGACGCATCAAGATTAAGTTTGACCACTTTGGATCCAGCGCGTGTTTGAGTGCTTGAGTGGTTGTCTTTTCCGGCTAGTAATCGCATTTTGGTAATTTTTCACTGTGAGCAATTATTAGCATCACGTGGATTTGGCAAAGCTTAGCAATGAGCCAAAACTTTTTTCTGGTAACCCTAACTCGCAACAATGAAAAATTGAAAGTAAAAGTGAATAAGTTGGATCCAAAGTGGTGAAACTTAATCTTGATGCGTCGGCCTGTATATATAGCGGCTCTAGACTAGAAAGACATAGAGCCGCTATATAGACAAGCCGACGCATCAAGATTAAGTTTCACCACTTTGGATCCAATTCCTTAACTTTTACTTTCAAATTTCCATTGTTGCGGAGTAGGGTTACCAGAAAAAAGTTTTGGCACATTACTAAGCTTTGCCAAATCCACGTACCGCTAATAATTGCTCACAGTGAAAAATTCCGCCGGCTCGTATCCGCCGGCACAGCGCCGGCTCGTATATATAGGGGTCTTAGAAAGACATAGAAACATGTGCATTGTTTTAAAGTGAACCCACGGTCTTTGTCAAAATATCACAGAGCTGGCAACGCTATGCGACAGAAGGAAATTTAACGCCAGTCGCGAGAATGAGAACTTTTTTTGATACTTAAAACGCTGACGCTTTCCTTACTTGAACAGCGTACAATCATTCGTTTCTGAATTTGCGTGATGTGCCACCAATTGAAATGCATCGACAGTCGAAGGAGACATGTGATGATGGAATTATGGATGTGTTGAAAATGCGTTCGTGGGTGCGACAGTTTGATGAAGGTGGAACATCGTGTGAAAACAAACCGAAACAACCTCGGGCTCGCACAAGCCTGTCTGACGATCTGATCGAGAAAGTGGAGAGAATTGTTTTGGGGGATTGCCAAATGACACCCCCCCCCCTCCCAAATTTTTCACAACCCTCTTGTGATTTTTCCTTTCATCCCTCTTTTTAATTTTATTTTTTCTTAATATTATTTATTTTTTATGTATATTATTAATTTTTTAAAAGTTCGAATTTTGCGCCCCAGAACAGAATCGCTTTTTTTCCGTTTAGACATTCCAAGCACACACATACGGCATAAAATAAATTAAAAAATAAATTAATTAATAAATAATTTAAATAAATAAATAAATTAGTTTTTAAAAATTCCCCACCCCGCCCCAGAAATTTTGATGGCGCAACTTGCGCCATATTCCCCCCTGTGAGCATGTCAGTGACGATTTATACATTTTCATTAAAAACAATTATTTAAAATGATAATAAACAAAATTTTGCTGCTTAATAAATCACGCACGTGTGATTTCTTGACAAAAAAATATTTACTAAATACTACCCATTACTTTTTAAAGAAACATATAAACCTTCACGTGCTGGACGAAATAGCTATTTTTCCCTGGAATAGAACTACCATGATTTTTTTCAACAGTTTAAATTATTATTTCTTAAGAAATAAGATAGGTTTCTTTCACATTGGCTCTCAAAATTGGCAGTTTGCTTTATCATTGAGCATATAGCATTCTCCATTAGAGCAAAAGTAATAACTCATTCATACAGCCCATTGCACGAGGTTGACTTTGCTTGTCCGGTACGTGACGCATACAAATAAATTAAATTCTAAATAACAAAACTATTTAATAAAACTATCACTGTGTCGGGAGTATCTTTGCATCAAAGGTAAGGTTAAAAAAAAGTGTTAATTCCTTTCCCGTTACAATATAAAGAGCTACAGCAAATTGTTGGTGAACATTTCGAATCTGATTGTCCATGTATACAGACATTAATCTAAAAAAATCTATCGTCGTCTGACACACTATTTCCCTTTGAGCAGTACTTTATTGTAATACTAGCATATTAGCCGGCGTTGCCCGGGTGCTTATTAATACAACGTAGCTCTAAAAATATTATTTGAAATAGGTGAGCCTTAAATTGATAATTCATCGTTAATCGTAATCTTTGTTGAAAATGCATTTAAATATGTTAAATTTTGTCAATTTGTATGCTTAAAAGCTAATCTCTATTACTCTATCTATTCAAAATTGAAAGGAAATGGTCATTTTGAGACAAAAAAACTGAATTTCGGGTTTTTTGATTTCTTTTAAAATTTTCAAAACCCCGCCTATGTGAATGCTAGTGCATCGAGGAACCCCTGTACCAAGTTTGATGAAAATAAGACGAAAACTGTGGATTTGTATAAGGAACAAACATATATATATATATATGCATGCATCCATTTTTATACATACAGATGAATTGAAAACTGAGTTCATGAAATTATTTTTCCTTGAGCATTGAGATACCATATCTGTACCTCAGAACCAGACTAACGTAAGTCCATATTTGTAACTTTTCAGGAGAAGGTAAAATCGATTGTCGGATGCATGCAAAACACTAATAAAGTGAAAATGGCATTTGTGGACTTACGTCCTTCTGGTTCTGAGGTACAGATATAAGCTTTACGTTTATCGTTAATAATTCATTGTTTCCTGATGGAAGGAGACGTCATTTCGCCCATACTTCTAAGTTTTTTTCTGTGTCGAAACGGAGCAATCGAGATAAAAAATCTTGAAATTTGGGAATGGAGAAATGCCGAATAACCGATATTTCGGGATGCAGTTTTACCGTAAACAGATTAGAAATGAGCCGATGGCAAGAATAGGGGTTCGACGGAAATCCTAAATGAACGCGAAAATAGGCTTAATCAGCTCCAAAGGACATTAAGTAGCAGTTTACCATTCGTTATATCGCGCTTGCCAGGAGAAAAAAAAAAAAAAAAAACACGCCAAATATAACCAAGGTCTAAAAATTGACGATTCAATTAAAGAACAAGTTAATGCCATGTGTACCTACAATTATCATATTTCACACAAAAGTACCATATTTCAAAGAATTTTCTTAATAAAAACAAAATGAACTTTGTCAACAAATTTATCGTTAAAGTTAAAAAAAAAATATATTAATAAATATCTTATTGTTTTTGAGGGGAATACGAATCAGAAGTAAACGTAAACTGCAAAGAATTAAGTGCATAGAAATTATGCCTGTTTTGTTCCTTGATTTAAAAAAAGAGAAAATATGTTTTCCAAAAAATATGAAAGAATCTGGAACTATTTTTATTGTCAAATTTAAAGAAATTTTTATTTTAAACTATAAACTTTTTTCGGGGAGGGGGGGGGCAAAGGAAAATCACGACATATCCGAATGAGCGATGTAACGGGGAATTCCTGAAGTTTTGACTTGCCTGTGAAAAATATTCAAGGGCTTGGTTGCTGTAAAACGCTCGAAGTTAGCATTTTTTTTTTTTTTTTGTGAAGTGTCTTACTGGAAACGGGAATTGAACAGCCGAAAAAGATGCATTTACAGATAGGTGACAAAATAATACGAACACCTGTGAAATATCAAAAATTCTTTATTAATAGGGAGTTGGACCATCCTTTGACTGAATTGCAGATTTAATACGACGTAGGATCGATGCATAAAGGTCATTGACAACGTTTAAAGGAATATTAAGCCATTACTCTTGCAAAGCGGCCTCTAATTCTGAAATATTTGATGGAGGTGGGAAACGAGAACGAAGTTTAGACTCCAAATATTGCCACAAATGTTCAATTCTATTTAAGTCCGATGACTGAAGGGGCCAGGCAAGATGCTCAACTTCATTGTCATGCTCTTCGAACCATGTTTGGACGTACCTAGCGGTGTGGATAGGGGCGTTGTCGTCTTGAAAAATCGGTCGCTCTCCAGGGAATACAGTCTGTACAAAAGGCTGAAAATGATCCGCTGGAACGCTTAGATAGTCATTAGATTTGATTCTCCCATGTAGACATACTAGTGGCCCAAGACTACGCCAATAAATTTCACCCCAAACAATAATGGAGCCTCCTCCATGTTTCACAGTTGGTAAGAGGCATTCAGGATCAAACGCTTCTTTGGGTGATCTCCAGACATAAACGCGTCCAGTGGTCTGAAATAAGGTGAAGGATGATTCATCGGACCATATTACCTGCTGCCATTGCTGTGGGGACCAGCATTTGTGACCTCTACACCACTGACGGCGCTTGAAAGCATTGGTTGCTATCACCAAGAGTTTACGAATTGCCACTCTCCCACAAATGTTTGCTGCATGAAGTTCTCTTTGAACAGTTTTTGTTGAAATGGGGTCCTGAAGATGACTATTCATGACTGATGTTATCTCGGATAACAATTGCTTGTGTTTTCGAGCTACTACGCGCTTCAAGACACGTCTATCTCTATCATCAAGCTTTGACTTTTGGCCACTGTTTTACTTTGAAGACTTCGTCTTACATTCTTTCATGTCTGCTGTCATAACGGCTGATACAGTACTTCTTGCAAACACTAAAAGGTTCGCTGTTTCTGTCACCGATGCTCCACTTAAACGCGCTCCAACAATCATCCCTTTTTGGAATTCTGACAGGTCAGACATTTCACCTTATAAAAGCTAGTTAGATAAACTCATGCAACACAGGTGAATAATGTTGAGATACTAATAGCTTCCTCTTCACGTTCACTAGGTGGACGACTTCTGTTGCAGGTGGCGCAGCTGTGCTGAAGGTGTGAAATAAGTCACACTTTTTCACAGGTGTTCGTATTATTTTGTCACCCATCTGTATTTCTGCTGATGCAGTCGAAATGAAATAATTTACTGCCAGAAATTTAGCAACTGATGGTCATGATAGTTTTTGGTCATATTAGGACACTCGGGTAGAATCAGGGTAATATGATCTGGTCATGACGTTGTTTTTTAAAACACTTGACGCACAACAAGCTTCAAAAGTCAAATTAAAATGTAACATTCCGCATAATAATAAATAAATTACACCGCAGAAAATAAATAAATTCACATAAATAAAAGAATGTGTGTGTGTGTGTGTGTGTGTGTGTGTGCCTTATACAAATCCACAGTTTATGTCGGATTTGGACGAAATTTGGCATAGGGTGGTTTTTGAGCGGGAAGAAAGTACCGATCCGTTCGAATTTCGAAGGACTTCAAAATGGCCCCTTTTACTTCAAAGTGGCTCTATCTCGCGAAATACTTATCGGATCTTCTCGATCTTGGTATCATTCGAAAGAACGCAAAAAATACCTTTTAGGAAAGTTTCTTCCGAAGGGTTTCAAAACCACTAATCGCTATCTCCACCCTGAAAAAAAGATACGGGCGTTTTTATATTTGGAAATATCCATTTTTTAAGTTGGATTTATAAAAAATCTTTTGCACGAGTTTGAAACAAATTAAATAGGGTGAAATAAATTATTAATGAGAAAAAGGTGTTGCCATTTCTTTCTTGAACATAAACAAATAAAATTCTTGCTTTTTCTTCAGGCTTTTCCTGTAACGGACTGATTTAAAAAAATTTTGGCGATTGATTAATTTTTCGTACTGCGTTCTAGCAAACAATTGACTTTAATTTAATCGGGACTTTGAGACACACGCGTCACATGACATGACATTTTTCCTCAAGATAGATCCCGTGCAGAGTCGGGCCTAGTAGCTAGTAAATAAATAAATGAAATAAAAAAATCAGTCAAATATGTTTTTAAAAATGCACTAAACAGCTTAAAACAATTTATTAAAATGTAAAGTAGTTCTTCAACTCCCTTTTTTTTTAAATCTCCAACCTCTCCGAGCAGTCATCGCCACCCCGCCATAAACTTCCACAACTTCTGACACGGCACAATATTTGTCCATTATGCCAAAAAATATATTTTTTAATTTAAAAAAAAAGACACTATAGAGCAGATGTTCCTTGCGAGTTTGACTAGTTGAAAGAATATATTTTTATTCTTTTTTTTTTTTTTCATTGTTTAAAAATAAACTTCTTTTTGGATCCTAATCATTAAACAATTTCCATGAACTTTATTGGCAAATCGATCTCTTTTCCCTTAACAATGACAAATAGAACAAATACAAGGAGAAAGGACATTTTAAGGTCATCCGAAACATACGTAAATGAGCGTATTGCATGCTTCATTTCAATACTTCGCAAAGTTACAGTTTTTCTAATTTTGGAAAACATGCTGGGAAAATAAGGCTGTGAAGTTAGACTGATAAGAATGGTTGTTGAATAACATTTAAATCAAGTCTTCACATTCGCTTAAAACAATGAGCAAACATTCATTTGTTGAATTTTCCAGAAGGCAGTATGAAAAAATGTTATTGCAATTACCTACTCTTGTCATTCATTCACGATATAGTCATGGGAGTTCAGATCGGAATTGCGCAGAGGAAAAAGTCATTAAACCGATATCTTTTGGCCTTCGGGGATTAGAACTCAAACTTTCGCAATGTCCGCACGACGTGCTAATTAACTGAACTACTGGGTCTCCATATCACAATGCTTTACATAGAAATAATCTGTTATTTTTAAAAAATGGGGGGGGGGGGGATTAAAATGTAAATTGTTTGAAATAGATAAATATACTTTCGTGCAAAAATGTAAAGGATAAATACAATGTTAAAAAGTCCAAATGCGCAGGAATACTGCAGACAGGTGTTTCGGCGTTGCAAGGAACGCCTTTTTCAATGCGAAAAATTGTGAGCTTATGGATTCACAGACATCCGACAAAAGGTGTCGTCAGTATTCCTGCCCATTTGTGCTTTCTAACGTTTTATTTATCCTTTGTAAATTGTTTGTTTATGTTTGCCGAAAGCCGAAAAACATATGCAATGAGTAAACGCCCATAAGCAGACCCGTCATTTAGGGGGTGCAGGGGAGGGACAATTACCCCCCCCCCTGACTTTGAGAAATCAATGTATTTACATATAAGTGGGCGTGGTTTGTTATGTTTTCCGATGAAATTGGAGCAATTCCCGATGAGAACTCATCGAATCCGATCATCGGCCGATGAGAATTTCATCGGGTTTCGATGAATGGCCGATCATCGGCCGATGAGATTATGCTACTAGGGTAGGGAAAGATATATTAAAGAACCGGATGTCTTAAAATAATGTCTCGAAAACGTTGTTATCTCTTAGACCAGCGTTTCCCAACCTTTTTGAGCTCATCGCCCCCTTCAAGACACTGACTGACACCTATCGCCAAACCCCCTCCCCTTATCTCCGATTTTCCCCGAAAAAAAACATTACTTGGAGCTAGTGAACATAGATATCTTTAAAAAACTTCAGTACCTAAGTGTAATTTGAAGTAAAATGTACGCAATAAAGCAATTATAACCAATCACTTTTAAACTAAAAATATTGATAAATAAGTAAAATAGTTTTTTTTTCTTTCCCAAAGAGAACTGATGTAAGCATTTGACGGGTAACATTTAACTAAGATCATCGACTTACTTCTCAAAACCAGAAGTACATTGTTCAAGAAATTATTCTCTTTTCTACACTGGAATCTGGGGCATTTCAAATCATTGAAACTAAAAATTTGAAGTAAAATAAGTTGAAAATCTGAAAATTCATAAAGTGACAATGAATGATAAAATACTTCCTTAGGTTCATTCGAGGTGCAAGGGCTCTTAAACTTCAATTTGTTTCTTTCTTAATTTGTAATTGTCTGAACTATGAAGAACCGGTTTCGCACATGTTTACAATTTCGATTTTCAAAACTTTTTTTCTACTACTATTTTCTCATCTGAATACCCATCGCCCTCTATCGCTAACTAAGAATTCACCGCGAAACTTTGAGGAGTCAAATCGCCCCCAATCTGGTAATCGCCGTCTAACAAGGAGACCTTATGGTCTCGGAAATTCAGATCGGGATGAGATTTGGCAGATTAGTAGTACCCCTTAAGGGTACTCTCAGGTTAAAATAATAAAGTGCAGTAGCCATAAAATTCCGAGAAAATCGTCTTTCAAGTTTTTCACACAGTAATAGACTTGTTAAGTCTCCCTGCGTGTATCGCCTGGGTGGCTCAGTCGGCAGAGCGTACATCTCCTAATCTTTAGTCCCGGGTTCGATTCCACTATTACTTTTTTTTTCTTTCTTTTTTTTTTTTGTGAATTTGGTGGCTTATGCGGCAGAGTGCTGGGCTTCCAAGCCGGGGACCAGGGTTGGATACTGCCAGAAGATTTTTTTTTAAATAAATTTATAAAGTGATTGTTACAGCAAAATTGAAATTTAATTGGAGGTAATACTAGAAAAAAATATGTGATGTGTTTGAAATTATAGCACATTAAAACTCTATTCACTATTCTCTCAAATGAGTGACAACACATTCATACATTTAACACTTTTAAATTCACAAAAAAAAAAAGAAAGAAAAAAAAAGTAGCAGTAGAATCGAACCCGGGACTAAAGATTAGAAGTCGTACGCTCTGCCGACTGAGCCACCCAGGCGATACACGTAGGGAGACTTAACTAGTATATCACTGTATGCAAAACTTGAAAGACAATTTTCTCGGAATTTTATGGCTAGTGCGCTTTATTATTTCAACCTGAGAGTACCCTCAAGGGGTACTACTAATCTGCCAAATCTCATCCCGATTTGAATTTCTGAGACCGTAAGGTCTCCTTGTTAGACTGTAAGGAAATGAATGCAATGTAATCACGAGTTGAGATAGGAAGCTGCCCTCTGCGGAATCGACTTTATATCTACCCGACCCTCTCGACTGTCCACAATCCTCTTTAGACAAAATCAGCGTCCAACAATCCAGTTGAGAATTTCATTCACAAAAAAATGCTTGGATGATTTTTTTGAGGATAAAATTTTTCTTTTCATTTTGACTCTTTGAAAATAATATAAACAAGGTTTTCACTTTTTAAAAAAACATTACATTTTTAACGGTAACTTTTGTTTGATATTTCAATTATCCGTATTTCTTGCTGCAAGGTAATTAATATTTTAATGATTGCTTTATGTATTATGGTAAAACTTCAAAGTTATTATTATGTATGTTTTTATTGTAAGATATGTAATCTGAATAAACACTTTTCAAAGAATGGATTGAATTTTATACAAAACTAAAGCTTTTCGTAATCAACTATAGAGCGTAGGATTTCGAAAAGCAGATTACAAAATGCATTCAAATTATATAAATGATTAATTTAAAAAAAAGGGGGGCATTAAAGCTTAACTACAAATTTTGATGACCAAAAATAAAGTTATCATTAACTACTTCTATTTTCAAAGGTACTCACAGCTTTTAAAATTATAAAGAAAAACTTTACCTTTCGACCTTTTCGTGCTGAATAATAGTGAAGAGTACAATGCTGTCAGAAAAGACTGTTTTTCATGTTAATGAAAATTCCTCGGTGCCCCAATCTATACATTTATTTTTCAACGCCAGGCCTCTTGATATTGAATAAATACATCAAAAACTAAGAGCTACGTTGAAACTTGACACATTGTTGTCTGAGAGCGTCACATGACGTTTTTCCATAACAATTGTAAATTGCCTGCCTCACTCGTTTATCCCCCCCCCCCTCCCGCCAAAGAAAAAAAGTAACAATAAATTTCTGTATGCGTAGTGGAGCTTAACTTCTTTTGCAACTGAGCTTTCGATCGTCTGCAGGTTATTTTTAGCCTTTTGGTTTGAATGAACTAAGCTGAAGTGAAATGAAGAATGAGATAAAAAATAAAAATTGATGAAACGAATAGACACAGTTGATTTTAAATGGAACGTTCTGAAATGTTTTTGTTGCAGTTTGAGTTGCAAATAGCCGATATGTAAATAGTTAATTCGAATATAATGTTTCATAAAAAATGATTTCTGTTTTCGAATATTCTCTTCACAACAGCGACACTATTGCAAGCACCCATGACGAAGCGGAAAATCGGGAAGATTTTACCTTCATAAGATTATTTTAAAAGTTTCGCTAACACAACTTTTTTTTTCGTGATGGCCACACCTCATGTTAAGAACATTTTTCTTGGAACACACATAAAAGATTACACGTAAAAGTATGGAAAACTAAAGAAAATTATATAACACAAGAATTGTCATCATAACTTGATACTTTTCTTATTAATGAAAAAATTGCATGTGTTTTTTACGTAGCAATTTCTGAATATTTGACATTAAATTCATACAATTGCTTAACAGCTTGTAGCTAGTGACTAAAAATGAAGAAAAACTAAACAGTGGAGAAGTTGAGAAGTGATTTATACTCTGTTGCTTTCAAATATGCGTATCAATTTTAGAAATTTTGCGCCGTCTCCATGGATTTTTATGCACTGCTGTTGAGGCACTTCATTTATTTTATGTTTATCGAATGAGGCTTACGCTTTATTTATCATGTCTCAGTTATTTCTAAACGTTTTCTAACAAATATAGTCATACATAAATAAAGCACAAATCTCTAAGAAAAAGTTGTGCTTAAAAAACGTTGATTTTTCGAAATAATAATAGAGTTTACGCACAAAGCAAGTTTAACCGTTTACATTTAGCTATTGTTGCAAAAGCTAAGTGGGGAAAAAGTCCATAGCGCCATAACTATGACAACCATCAGGGGAAAAGTGTAAAGAATGTGAAATTAATTTTACTTTGAGCCGCCAACTGTAGTTACACAGATTATAATTGGCCACGACTCGATGGAAGGTATTATCAGAGTATTTAGTTCGACTTTGTTGTTGTATTGGAAGGATCCAGAACTAATTCTCGTTATATCGAACAAAGGACCACGTGGGTCCACTTCAGGCACCACGTATGGCATTTATTTTCCTTAAAAAGCAGTACCAATTATTCCTTTGGCCTCAATTCGCCCTGTACTCGGCTTCAGTTAACTATATCAAAAATTTCAACCCTTAAAGATAGCATGAACATCACTTTTTACAGCAAAAATAATATGCTGATAAATGTAAACAAACATTTGGGTGGTGATTGTTCAGCGCTCTCTAGCGGACAAATCGGCACCATTGATATTTTGAGCAATGATACAGACTGTGTAAAACGTTATCGAGTGAAGCCTCACTAAAACAAACTATTTAGCACTAGATGTTAGAAAACGTTAAGAAATAACTGAGATGTGAGGATATAAATAAAAGCTTAAGCCTCATTTCGATAAACATAAAATAAATGAAACAGCAGTACATAAACAAGAAGTTCTGCCAAGAACTAAACGAGCCTACTTTCCCGTACATCGACATCGGCATTCTCGCATCTGATCATTATTCTCTTGATTATCTGAGACTTAAAATTATGTCAAACGTACCTTTTTAGCACTTAGAGCTGATTTCGAAAAGCAAAATATACCCCTTTCATCAGATGAAATAGACACGTAAAAAGCAATTAACGAATAAATAAAGTTTTGTCGCACCTTTTAAAGAGTGTAACTGTTACAGTTCCTCCGTAGAAAAATCCTCCATTGTTTTCAAATAAATAAATAAATAAATAAAATAATAATAATAATAATAATAATAATAATAATAATAATAATAAATAAATAAAAAAAAGTACAAAGAGCATCAAAACACATTTTATCAAAGAAAGAAAAAAAAAAAGAAAAAAAAAAAACTCGGCCGTTAATAAAATCTCGCGAATTTCACTTTTAATCTGTTGCCAGTTGTTAAATATAAATAAAGAATAAAATGTTCTCGTGAATGAAAAATTTTTGTTACAAAAAAAAAATCGTCTGCCAAATAATAATAATAATAATAATAATAATAATAATAATAATAATAATAATAATAATAAATAAATAAAATAAAACAAATGAATAAATAAACAAAAAATCGTCTGCACAGTCAGTCATTTTTTTTCTGAGCCTGCATTTCCGCCATGTTTGTGGAGTCGGAGTCGGAATCAGAGTCCTCACAGAAGATTACTCAGAAAAGTACGTTACAAACATTATTTATCAAAACCATTTTCTTACAAAGTTAGTTTGAAGGAAATCCGACTTTAAGTTCAGGATCAACATTCAACTTAAATTCCCCGTAGACGCTAATGTTAATTTTTTTTTCTGAACGGTTCAATATTGAACGAAAAATGGTTCAAATCAAAAAGCGAAATATGGGAATGTATGGGAAAGCCTCTCCGAGATCTTTCAAACAAAAAAAAGTTTATTCCATTCGGACGGTTCACTCAAAAGTTATTAGGTGGGGAAAGGTTGCTTGAACGGTTCAATGTTGAACGAAAAAGTGTTCAAATTGAAAATTTAAATACGGTAATGAAGTATCCTTGCTGAGATCCTTCGATTAAAAAAAAAAGTTTATTTAAATCCGACTGTTCACTCAAAAGATATTAGAGGTGACAGCTTGATTGAGCGGTTCAATGTTGAACGAAAAATTGTTCAAATCGAAAATGTAGATACGGGAATGAAGTATCCTTGAAAAGATCTTTCGAACAAAAAAAAGTTTGTTCAAATCGGATTGTTCACTCAAAAGTTAGCATCGCGGGACCGGTTGTTTGAACGGTTCAAAGTTGAACCAAAAATTGTCCAAATCGAAAAATCAGATGTGGTAATGAGCTGCACTCGCTGAGATCTTTCGAACAAAAAAAAATTTATTCCATTCGGACGGTTCACTCAAAAGTTATTAGGTGGAGAAAGGTTGCTTAAAAGGTGCAATGTTGAACCAAAAGTGTTCAAATTGAAAATTTAAATACGGTAATAAAGTATCCTTGCCGAGATGCTTCAAACAAAAAAAAGTTTGTTTAAATCGGACAGTTCATTCAAAAGTTATTAGGGGTGACAGCTTGATTGAGCGGTTCAATGTTGAACGAAAAATTGTTCAAATCGGAAATGTAAATACGGGAATGAAGTACCCTTGAAAAGTTCTTTCCAACAAAAAAAAGTTTGTTCAAATCGGACTGTTCATTAAAAAGTTAGTATCGCGGGACCGGTTTTTTGAACGGCTCAAAGTTGAACCAAAAATTGTTCAAATCAAAAAATCAAATATGGGAATGAGCTGTACTCGCCGAGATCTTTCCAACAAAAAAAAGTTTGTCCAAATCGGAATGTTCATTCAAAAGTTATTAGGGGGGGACAGACAGACCGACCGACCGACCGACCGACCGACTGACCGACCGACCGACGCACAAATTCCCCATCTCAATACCCTACTTTCAAATTTTTAATTTTTCGATATTCATTTTACCTTTTTATTTTTTTAACTTGGCGATATTTTTTGGACTTGGCGATATTTTTTTAACTTGGCGATATTTTTTGGACTTGGCGATATTTTTTAGATGCATTAAGCTACTTTTAATACTTTTTTCGTCTTTTTTTTATTTTTAACGGGAAAGTAGGCTAAAAAAGAGTGGAACTGTTTCCTTTCGTTCGGTTTCCATGGATACGACGCCAAATCTCTAAACCTGATATGCCTACATAAAAGTAACAGGGTATAGAACACTTAGAAGCAGTCCATAAATGATATCACAGGTCAGCAGTAGACAGCTCCTTATTCCTTTTTGCGCAAAATATCGCCATACACTGCTTAATTTCCACTTGGTAGAAGATTAAGTTTTTTTCTTTGAACATCATCGAAACTACTTTTAAACATAAGTTTTGAAGTCGGCGCAAAAACGATAGGTCAAATGATATTTAACCATATTTTGAAAACATTTTTCAGAGAAACCATCGAAAATTAAAAGCAGAATATTTGTACCACTACACGAATGTGTGGTAATGAATGAAATGTATGCGAATGCTTTTAAAAAACATGGATCTATTAAAATGTATATAGTTGAATTATTAGTTGCGTATGATTCTATACATTGTTTTTGCGCCGACTTCAAAACTTATGTTTAAAAGTAGTTTCGATGGTGTTCAAAGAAAAAATTTTTTTTTTAACTTTTTAGAGCAATTTCCAACTGAAGTCGGTTCTATTTTTTTTTTCAAAATTATTTTATTATCTAAGCATTACTCTTCCAGTATAAATTTAGACGAATGGACATGTGATTTACGAAATGCAGTTCATTTCTCCGAAGATCGCACAAGCGGAACTCAATAACACGGTTAGTTAATTCCAGAGTTCAACTACCAGAAACAGCTACAAAGTATAATTTGAGGGAGACCAGGGCATTGGCCACCTCGGGGCAAGCGATTTCCGTAATTATTGGAGCTTCCGTGTGACGAAATGTCGAATTATGCTATTAGTAGAACTGACGCAGTAATATTGTAGCTTGGTTTGGGATTCTGGTTTCAAAATTTTATGAAGAAAACTTCATTTTAGGTTCCCTTCCTCTGAAACGAGTGGCAGCCTCTTTACGATCTCAACCAGAGTTGAAAGATGTCCTGGATTTCAAGGGACAGTCCCGTTTTTTGAAACATTGTCCCGCTTCCCGGGGAACCGTGATACGGGACGGCTAAAGTCCCGTATTCTGGCTAGAAGCAGCATTTTACAAAATGAAACATTATTTTCAGGGAAAAAAAATGGAGTTAAACAAAAAATGTGAAATAGAGTGGTAAGAAAATGGATTGAATTATAATATTTTCCTCTTCTGAAGTAATGTTAGGGTTTTATTCATTTAAAGAAGAAATTATTGTGACAATCAATTCAACAAAGGTTCGTTGTAAAAGTGGTGTATCTCCTTTGTAAAGGATTTTACTATGCCTTATTATATAAAAACCCCTTCTCAATTTTTCAATTCTGAAAGAAAGATGTGCTTAGGTACTATTAGTCATTAGAGCTTTTGAATCAATCAATTTCAATCTTTTGAAATTTGCTTCGCTTCGCTTTTATACTAAAACATGTAACTAAATGTTAGTCCATTTAGCAAACAAATACGCGTTTTAAAAACATGAAGATACATAATTTTTACAATGAGCGGCAGAAATATAAATTACAGTGAGTCAAGTTTGTAAGTAAAGTCAAGTTTGTAAAAATTCAACCCTTCGACTTCATCTCTCAATCCCCTCCCCCCTCCCAAGAGACTGTCCCGTATTTACAGTTTTAGATCTGGCAACCCTGATCTCAACTGAACCTAAAAGTGCAAAATTCTGAAAATTTCTGCGTTTTTCCAGGGGAAAATTGCTTTTTGGCTTTTACCCTGGGTTTTGAAGTTGAAATTTTTAAAATCACAATTTTCGACTCATTTTCAAAAAAATTTGTGCCAATATATTTCTTTTTCTTTTACTGCATTACTATCGCTATTATTATTATACAAATATTTCAATATGTTTCGGAGCAAATGTCTCCATTGCTGTGAAAACGTTTTCACAGATACAAAACCTTTTAAATACTATTTTTCGGTGTAATAGTCACAAATGTGACTTTCGCTTTGGTAAATGAGAGCGAGGGGAAAATATCATTTCAATATGCCTGCGATGCAGACCATCTTAATTGATTCAATTTTAAATGTTTGTGCTCTGCATTTCTTGCGCACATATTATGTATGTGTAACAAAAATACTAATTCAAGTAATAACTTATGTGAATGATATGAGTGGTTAAAGTCAAGTGATAGTTGATAACGGTTTAGTAACTTCTTACAAAATCGGGAATTTCGTCGTAAAAATTGTATTGACTATTAAGTAGGAAATTTTAATTTTTCCCAGCTTTAAACGCCTTTTTTTGAGGGGGGGGGCATCCGTAAATGATGTCGCACATTTTTTCAACATTGCTGACCCCCTTCCTCCTTTTCGGACAAAGTGAAGCACTTAACTTTACCTTCCCTCCCTTTTCTGTTAATCACACGTTAAACTTTTTTATTAAAAAAATTCTTTAAAAAAATGTATGATGTCACATTTTTCGTCAACTCATCCTCTTCCCTGTCACAATTCCCTGTTGTCACAATTTCACGAAATCCACTTCCCTCAAAGCGTACTGCCTATGATGTAATGCAGCAATGGGGGGGGGGGTAACTTTAGAGCAACGTTCTGCGCATTTGTGCTTTTAACAACGATGTGTTTATCTTACTATATTATACACAAATATATTTATCTATTTCAAAAATGATAGAATATCCCAGATCGTAAAATTTCGGAAAGTTTTAGAGCTGGTACTTTAACCCTCGTGGATTCCTTGGGGTCATATGTGACCCCAATGCAATTTCTGTTTAATGTATCTTGTTAATCAACCATTTGTTTTTAATGGCATTTTGTGGCTTTTATTCTTCTAGTTTTGTATTCAAAATAATGCTATTATTGTGTTTTATTTTTCCCGAACTGCATTTTTTGCAAACAAGACCCTTGGGGTCACTTCCCCAGAATGCCAAAAAAAGAGGGCGTTGCAGCTTTTGGCCTAGAGAACTGGACAGAAAATGCATCGAAAAATGTCATAAGTGTTTGAAATTCACTTGTAAAAAATTATGTTTTTTCAGGTCTGTAACAGTTGTAAATAAATCTACAGTTATTGTAAGTTTGGCTCTAAAATTTTAATTTTTCATGCATAAACTAAATTTTACTTTGATTGTGTCTTTTTATTTTTATTTTTTTAGCATTAAAAAGTGTGTGAACTTAAATAATGCATATAACGTTCAATAATCATAATAAATTAATTAAAGGAAGCATTGGGGTCGTTTAGGATCCCAAGGGTCTTGAGTGTAACTGAAATGGGAGGGACCCACGAGGGTAAAAAACACCTTTTTTCCTACGAATTTTATAACGTTCGCTATTGGCATTGAACTTACCCTTATTTAATCTTTCTTTCAACAGAGTTACAGAAATCTTAGTGTGCAATGAGATACTTTATTTCATAAAGTAATATCTTCTTTAGAAGTCAAACGTTCTCAAAAATTGAAGCGAGACTGTGTATGAGCTCGATACACTTTAAACGACCAGGTTACGGAAGAATATCCCTCAAGATTGACTCATAACGATTGCTGTACGAAAAGATCACTGTCTGAGCTCATTTCAGACAATATGTTCACATTATATGACAATATTTACGATAGCTAGTTTATATCGAGTTACATTTACGCTTATAACAAAAATATTTGCGCTATCAATTGCTTCATACGCAATTTATCGAAGCCCTTTCGAAACTTTTGGTATTTCTTTCAAGGAAGCTGTTTCCACATATTTGATTGCAAAAGTATTGTATTTTGGATAATAATTTCGGAAGCAGTGCAATATCTCATGCACTAACAATATAAAGGTTAGTGAAACGATCGTTTATATTATTTTTGGATTTAATTTTTGGTTCGGCGGCGGTTTATTTACTATTTGTGACTAAACGAATAAATCACTTTTCACAACAAAATCACTAAAACAATAACGAAATTAAAGCATGAATGCACTAAGAAATGAACAAATACCTTTGTGCTGAAATATCAAAACCAAAAAATCAACGTAATAAGCACAAATTTGCAAATAAATGAAGAAACGTGTTTCGGGGTTACAAGGAACCCCTTT
>JAXGGA010017349.1:0-24551 GCA_038373865.1 Uloborus plumipes | reverse complement strand
GCCATGAAAGCACTTTTGAACACAAATACATAGTATGTGCAACTCAGAAATATTAATTTTGACAATTAAACCTAATATCATTTTGCTTTAATCATGTGTGAGTTTATTTCACTTCGTTATTAAGCGAATGTATGAAATATGAAAAATCTACAGTGTTCATGAAACAATGGTCACTGGTTTAGTTTGAAAAAAAGAAAGAAAAAACGAAAGTGATATCTTTCAACAATATCGGCTATAAACAAGAGCGGATGCTAAAAATAAATGCAAAGGAAAAAATAATTAAAATATGCTTAAAAATGCTTAAATAATGCTTAAAAACATCAATTTCCAACACTACTACATATTTTTATTGAAAAAGAAAAAACGAAAAACATTAGTTCATGTACTGCCCTGTTAAAAATGACACGTAGAGATCAATAAAAAAATTTTACGTGGAAATGGCCAACGGATATCAATAGAGCTAAATCAGTAGAGGTCTACTGATATCAGTTGAACAAGATGCTATGGATCTCTATTGATATTCATAGATTCTACGGTTTTGTTCTACTGATATCACTAGACCTCTACTGATTTAGCTCTATTGATATCCGTTGGCCATTTCCCGTACATTTTTTAAAAATTCTATGATGCTATGGATCTTTATTGATATCTATAGATCCTACGGTTTTGTTCTATTGATATCACTGAAAGATGCTATGGATCTTGTTTTGTTCGTTACTGATATCAATAGGTCTCTACTGATTTATCAGTATTGATATCCGTAATCCATTTCCCCCATACAAATTCTTTCCATTGATCTCTATGGGTCATTTTTACCAGGGATAGAACTACTTAAACAAGGTGGTGTGTCATTGCACAAGTGGTGTGCAAAATATCCAGCAGAACAAAAGTGATATATGCTGAAGTAAATGCACCCACAGCTCGAGCATAGCATCCTAAGATTGCAGTTTCGCCCTTACTGGTGACTCCACAGTTAGGAATAGCCAATGATCGAGCCGGAGGCAAAAATCTTCTTAATGTAGCTAAGATAGCCAACAAACTGGTAGATAAAGTGAATTTATCTGTTCATACGTAATAGCATTAATTAGCCACAGCATAAAGATTTTGTACATATCAGGGCATAACACTACATTAAAGTCTCAAATTTTAATGGATATGCATCGAGACTCATTATGCATCACATGGAAATGTATGGAAAAGACCCTCAAAATAATGATTCTTAGATTAAAGACAAACTTATTTATGGAACTTCAAATGCTCCATTTTTCACAATGCGCACAATGTACAATTTACACATGAAGAGGCCAATTTTTTTTTGTATCCAGTTTAAAGAATAAAAATGTGTTTTTCTTTAATTATCTTTTTAAAAAAATATCTTTGAAATGAATGGTTGAACCATATGTCTGTGATGATTTGAAAGAAAACTATTGATTTTTTTCAAACATAAAGGAAAAAAAATGACTAGCATAATCTATGAATCTGTAATATCAGATTTTAAAAAGTCAGAAATTTTATCAGTTAAAATTTCAGTCGAAGTTTATTACTTTAAAATTATAGTTATCTTTATTTACAAAGTTTAAAATCATCTGCTTTTTTATTATTATTATTAATAACTTTCCTAGCTCACTAATTTTACCGAGACTTACTACTTAAGTTTAAACTTAATGATTTCATTTCTACAGATATCAATTGGAATTAGTATAACCTATCGGATTTCTATTGATGTCAATTAAAGCTTTAAGTGATATCCATTGGGATCAGTATCCTACTGACCAGATTTCTATCGATATCTATAAAGCTTCTATTGATATCCATTGAAATGCTTTCCTACTGACAAAATTTCTATTGATGTCTATAGGGCTTCTATGGATATCCATTGAGGTTATGATCAATAGGCTACAGGTATCAATAGCTTCTATCGATACCAATAGACACATCTATAGAAATCAATTCATATCAATATAACTCTACAGATATCAATAGATTTTTCTATTGATCTCTACATGTCTTTTTAGCAGGATGAATAGTAAATTTAAAATTTTTTGTAGACAGCGGAACCTGAAATTGAAAGAATTTAACTTCGGATATACATCAGTTTCCGAAACTTAAAAGATTTCGAAAAAAACAGTATAGAGTAGAATCGTACCACACATGAAGGAATTGCGATGGCAAGGAATTTTTCTTCAAACCTTCTGAAGTAATTATTATGTATTAAAAGTCAACAATAAGTTACGTAACGGAAACATCTCAAAAAAAAGGGGGGGGGGGTAATTACAAAAAAAACCAATTCGAAAAAGTTAACTAAAAGAATTTATAAATCTTTATTTTTTCATGGTGTAGACAACCAACTTTGACATACATGAGGACTGCTTGCTATTCGCCTTTCCTCCGGAGAAACACAAGAAAGATATGGCAGTATTTACTGCACGGAGCAGAAAGTTTAAAAACATCACTCAACATCCTTTTGTAGTCGATGAATTTTTAAAAAATCAGGCAAAATTTGTTAGATTATACGTTATTTATATCTTGATACAAATTAATACAAAAACGTGACGTATAGCTCAATTAAACCCAAAAAGTATAAACAAAGAAATATATGACGAAAAAAAATTTGTGACACATTTTCCTAGTACTCTTCTTTTATCCTTGAAATCTCTAAATATCTCAAAAGGCAAGATTAAGGGAGGAAAAACAGAGGAAACGAAATTTCGTGTGTTCGAAAGGATGGGGACTGTATGTCAACAATGAGCATCTACTAGTCAAAAATGTTGATGATCGACAAAGAAGTTGAAATTTGAAATATTGTAAGAGAAAACTAGCTGCTGTGTGCCAGGAATGGAATGTTGGACCTTGTTTCGACTGCTTTCGGAAGTCTCATTTATTACTTTTCACAGAGAGTACGTAAATATTTAAGAATTTTGCCGTGCTTTGGAAAGTTTCCTATTTATAGACAGCTTGTATTTTATAAGATGTAAAAAATGTTTTCAAACTTTTATTTCACATACATAAGAACTTCCTGGTAAGAATGCTGTTATAATTACAAAAAAAAAAAAAAACAAAAGTATTACAAAAAAAAGTACCCCTTTTTCAAATGGAGGCGATCGTGACTGCCAGGCGGGCAATACGCATGCAGACAGTATGACACGTTGCATTAGTGGTCCAGTGGAGGGCTAATGCAAAAAAGTATAGAGTAGCGCCATGGTAGTAAGTGCCATCGTAGTAGCGACATTAAAGTAAAGTGGGATAGAAATTGAAAAAAAAAATAAGTAAACAAGTAGAACATTAATAACTTATTTGAAAAAAAATAATAAAAAAAAGGTAAAAGTCTCTTGTGAACAATTGGCTCAGAAAATATTAGTGTTAAAGGTTCAACATAAAGAATCTCTTGCACGAATTTCAGTACAAGATTGCGCCATCTGTTGGAAGTAAAGAGCGAACGTATTAGGAAAAAAAAAACACACGGCAGAAAAAAAAAATAAAGCAGGCTTTGAAAGCAATTTTGAATACAAACACATGGTATGTGCAACTCAGATACATTAATTTTAACAATTAAACCAAGCATTAGTTTGCTTCAATCATGTGTGAGTTTATTTCCCTTCGTTATTAAGCGAATGTATGAAATATGAAGAATCTGCAGAGTTCATGAAACAGTGGTCACCGGTTTAGTTTGAAAGAAAGAAAGAAAAAACGAAAGTGATATCATTCAGCAATATCGGCTATAAACAAGCGGGATGTTAAAAATAAATGCAAAGGAAAAAAAGCTTAAAATATGCTTAAAAAATGCTTAAATAATGCTTAAAAACATCAATTTCCAACACTACTAAATATTTTTATTGAAAAAGAAAAAACGAAAAACATTAGTACATATACTGAACACTAAATTTTAAAATTTTTTTGTAGACAGCAGAACCTGAAATTGAAAGAATTAAACTTCGCATATACATCAGTTTCCGGAACTTAAAAGATTTCGTAAAAAACAGTGTAAAGTAGAATAGTGCTACACGTAAAGGTATTGCGAAGGCAAGGAATTTTTCATAAGAATAATACTTGGGATTTAGTATAGAATTTAGTTTTTAAAAATAAACTACACGAAAAGAGCGGATAATTTTTTTTTCTTTGAGTTTTCCGAGGAAATTTAGTAATATGAGTGTTTCTCAAATGTCTTGTGAAATAATTCATCGAACTTCATTGCAGAGCACTTGAATTACCAGAGTTTACTTGTGAATGTGTCATGTATCGGCATATTTTGAAACTAATTTTTTTTCCGTCGTCAATTATATTTCCATGGGCTCATGTACGCGCTGGTTGTTTGCAACTACCGAAGCAGGTGTCTATTTCTCACTGCTTTTTTTGCTTTTAAATGTTTTTCCTAACCTTCTGAAGTAATTATTATGTTATTAAGTTAATCAACAATAAGTTATGTAACGAAAACATCTCTAAAAAAGGAGGAGGTGGTAATTGCAAAAGAAACAAATTCGAAAAAGTTAACTTTAAGGATTTATAAATCTTTATTTTTTCATATAGTAGACAACCAAGTGCAACATACGTGAGGACTGCTTGCTATGCGCCTTTCCTCCGAAGAAACACAGGAAAGATTGGGCAGTATTTATTGCACGGAGCAGAAAGTTACTACCTGGGCTAGGACGGGAATCGAACCCACTGCCTCCGAATTATAAGAAAGACATGCAAGCACACTGCGAAAATGAGGGCCCACAATATGAATAAATTCCTGCTTAAACTTTGATTGTGTTACATATGCCAACATTTAGGCGCGTCATTTTTTTTGTCCCATTGTTTCTTTGTGTGTTCAAAAGTAAATATCCCTTATCATTCAATTATACAATTATGTTCACAAGCATGCCTCTTTTTGATGAGTGGTAAGAACAGATATTCGTCATACACAGCTTTGTGATCAAAAGCTATTAAGTTTATTAAAGGGAAAATTTGAAATCAAAACGTAATGTTTACAATGAACCTATGATATAATTCTTACCATACCAGTTCGAACTTAGTGCATATGCCAGGTATTATACTCGGTTACTTTAAAATAAGCGTATTAAATTTAGAAATTTTGCGTCGTCTCCATGGAAACCGTACGAAAGAAAAAAGCTCCACTCTTTTTTTATACACTGCTGTTGAGGCATTTCATTTATTTTATGTTTGTCGAATTAGCCTCACGCTTTTATTTATATCCTCATTTCTCAACGTTTTCTAACAAATCTAGTCATACATTAATACAGCAGAAATTTCTAAGAAAATGTGTTGTGCTTTATTAACGTTGATTTTTCAACAGAATAATAGTTTACGCACAAAGCAATTTAAAACCGTTTGCATTTAACCATTGCTGCAAAAGTTAAGTGGGAAAAAAGTCCATCGCACCGTAACTATGACAATCATCAGGGGGAAAGTGAGGAGAGGATGAAATTAATTTTACTTTGAGCCGCATCTTCTCGTTACACAGGGTATAATAATTAACAGTCCTCTGCAGTGGCAAATTGTTCCTCGACTGCGACATCTCCAGTGTATTTTGCAACAAAATTTTTCCTCAGAAACTATATAATATTTCCATGTGCTCACTTCCATTCTGGTTGTTTACAACAACCAAACCAGGTATCGATAATTCTGTTTGCTATTTTTGCTATGATAAGTTCTTTCTAACCTTCCAAAGTAATTGTTTTGAAAAGTCAATTGTGAAAACATTCTCAAAAACTGAAATGAAAAAAAAAAGAAATAAAAATAAAGCAAAAGAAACAATTTCGCATAAGTAAACTAAAATAAATGATGAATTTCGGCTTAAACTTTAAATACGTTACTCATTCCAACATTCAATCACTTATTTACCTTTTTTTTCTCTATTGTTTGTTCGCGTGTTCAAAAATAAATCGCATCATTTCAGTTGTTAAGCGTTCCATTTATAGAACGCTTAACAACTGGAAAAGTAAGCCAGGTAACCAAACTACCAGCGCCATCTTTTGTAAAGTATGAGGAAAAATTCCTAAACGTTATTTATTCACCAAGTTCACTCAAAATCTACTGTAATAAGACCGCCAGAGAAATTTATTAGAAGACCGCGCTTTGTACAATAAATATCAAACACAACTGGCACAAAATACAGCAGTAGTGTTTTAAAGCGGAAGAAGCTGGAATTCCGTTAAAGTTTTCATCAGTAAGTAATTTGATCAAAATTAAAAAAAATAATAAAAATGCATGAACATTGAAACAAGCATATGAACAAAGCAGAATACTTTACGGAAAAAACTTTTCATTTCCTTTTATAATTATTTTGCGATTTTTCAGCACTTGTCTACCAGTATGTATAATAGTTTTATTGCGCTTCACATATTTTTTACAGGGGTGCGTGCAGTAGTTCCGATGTGACGTCCGTGAATAACGGCAATCGAAAACGTATCCGCATCGATGATTGACGGTCATCGTGTACCCAACTGGCTTATGATCCACACAACCCATACTTGACTTACAAGTAATTATTAATATTAAAAAAAAGGGAAAAGCTACCGAGTAACTAACCGGAATTGTAGCCTAGTAAACCGTTACCTTTTTGTCAAATATTTCGAAATTTGGATTTAGCTCCTAATTTTAAAACAACAGAGTCCTTATACCACGTCATATTATCACAACAAAAGCTTTTTTATAAAGCAGTAAGTCACCGCCCTTAAGCAAGGGCTAAGGAAGAAACATGCAATATACAGCCAACTAGGTTAACCAACCAGCCAGCTGCCAGTTTTTGGCTCTCTTTGCTTCTAAGAGGGGGTTTCTCACTCCAGCCCGCTTAATC
Organism: Uloborus plumipes; assembly: GCA_038373865.1. Classification (NCBI taxonomy): domain Eukaryota; kingdom Metazoa; phylum Arthropoda; class Arachnida; order Araneae; family Uloboridae; genus Uloborus; species Uloborus plumipes. The sequence continues at coordinate 17,755 of JAXGGA010017349.1, read as the reverse complement.
CGACTCTAGGCTATCAAGTGCCAATAAGCACGAAACTGCAGTCCTTGGCTGGAAAAACCGAGTGAGGGGAAAATGCTCGAAAGCGTAATTGATGTTGGAAGACAAAAAATCAAAGTCGTCTATAATTTATCCGGAAAAGCTAATAGTTTTTTATTTAGTTGTTCGTGGGAAAACAGGCTCCTGCAAACGCAGTAAAATCTCAGACGCAAGAAGAATAAAAAAACTGAATCAGAGAAAAAAAGTCCTTAAATTGAACTATTTGTCGTTTTTGAACACATTTCTTCTAAAACCTTAATTATTCAAAAATAATCTCCGTTGAAAAAATGCAGCAAAGAAATTAAAATGGGGGTGTTTGTATCCGTCAAGAGTACTACTTTTTTTTTTCCTTGAAGAAAAGAAAAGTAGTCAAATGAAGAAAAAAAGTTATTCACACAATGCTTTCAACCGTGCTCTTTCAGAAGTAAAAAAAAGTTTTTGAAAAAGTCGAGATAGCCCAATTGTGCCTTGCTTTCCGCATTCAGGAATCCGCGAAGCACCTATAGCCATGAAATTTCCAACAAAAATACTGAAGCCACAAAAATTTTGAAGCAATTGAGATCAAATGCTAAGGGAATGTTCCAGATCAAAATTCTAGTTTGCAAAGTAGGGATCAGAAAGAAGATGATATTAAAATGCATCTGCCCTTTCAAAATAATGACTCGTTGTCGCTGTAAAAATACAAAATATTTATGTTTTCCTTGCTGTTGCAAAATGAATGCAAATGTTATGCTACTATAAGTCAAAACACACTACAAAAGTTACGTGCAGTTTGAAGAAACACACTTGAAGCATACATTACGTCCTTACTAGTTGCTATATAAGATTGTCCCATCTCATTCCAATTGTCGATATCTGAACCTGATTCTCTCCTTATTAAATAATATTGTGCTTGCAAAGTGTATAAGAGAAATTGAACGTTTAAAGTCACAAATACTGCAGATAGCAGCAGGTACGTGCTTTGTGAAAAAAATGAACACCCTTTTCAATGCGAATTAGTGTGAGATTTAGGAGCTCCCTGCAACACAGAAATACTTGTCAGCTGCTATCTGCCGTATGTGTGCATTTAAACGTTAGATTCTTCAGTATAGAATGATTCTATCTCTAAGATGATGGAGTAAATTTTGTTTTAAAAGCAACAAACATTTATGTTATTTCTTTTTCATGTATTAATAAATAAAGAGCTGTTTTTTTATTCACATAATGGACGTTTGAAGAAAAAAAAACTGGTAAAAGTATTTCGACTTTTCTTTTTAACGATCATTTAGCAACTTTGGGAATGCGCGCAAGAAACGATGTTTATATTTCTAACTATTATTATCTGACTTTTTAACTGAAGAACTGTTCTTCTGCGAAAGATATCGTGACCTCATATTCAGTTTGCAATTTATTCAATTTATTATAAGTTTTATATCCTATGTGTGTAAAAAAATATACAGCGAAGACAAAAGAAAAAGATAAAGTCTGAACTTCATTAACATCAACAAGTACAATAAAAGTAATAACAAATTTCAAAAAGATGTAAAATAATATAAAAAGTATCCTTTCTGCTCCGTACAATGCAATGCAGCAGAAATCCGCGAACAATAACGAACGTCGCATTATTTTCATTAAGAACAAAGTCTACTGGCGTCATATTGTCATACCATGACGATTTAATGCAGTGGTGGCCAACCCGCGGCACGCGTGCCACAATTGTGGCACGGCAGAGCAGTAACAGTGGCACGCGAAGACTTTTTAAAAAAATTCCAAAATTGAGGAAAAAATGTCGATCTCAAAAATATTGAAAAAAACTAAATCCCTTAAACTGATAAATATAATGATATTGTGACGATTAAGTGTCAGGAGGTTGGCTTATAAATTGTCTGAACTACAATATTGCTAAGTACTTAACGTTAGATTTGGACATCCAACAAAAGCTGAGACGCTACAGACAATGCTTTGTAGAGCATATTTTGACGTGTTTCACACGAATGAGACTTTCGATGTTGCAGAATGGATTTTTGATCTGCAATAATTTCAGCTATGGGTGATGAAATTTTTCAAAAAGTTTACTCTGTAACTAAAATTAAGAAACCAGATTGTACAAAATGCGGTATGGTTCCACAAATGAAGATCCTTAATAGTCCAGGCTATAAGACCATATACCTAAAAATTTTATACATATGACATTTTTTGGTGGTTTATATATGAATTTGACCTGCTGATTCCGAATCCGTTGAGTGCCAGACGCTAAACCTTGAGCATTTTGTCAAAATGGCGAAATCCAATATGGCTGCTATAAAAGGTATGAGGCCAATTAACGGAAACTTAAGTGCAATGAAACATATTTTAACTTAAAAATGATTGTACTCTTTAGTCAAAATACAATTCCTTTGAAAATAAATATTTATGATAAGTATACGAATGAAACATTTTACCAAATGATAAAATTCAAGATGTCAGCCTAAAAAGTTGTAAGGTATAATTTTCAGGTATTAATCAATTTTTAAACCGTAATTTACCTGAAAATTGAATGTTTTAACAAAGATAAATGTTTAAAATGCTATGCAGGGATCATAAAAAATGTGATTTAGCCTAACAATAATACTAAAAATATTTAGAAACATTCCAAACTTAAGTTTCGGGATTTTGCCGGTTTAAACCAATTTCTTTGAAGAAACAAGTGTATTTTTAGCTACCAGTTGGAAGGTATATCAAATGTGTTTGCGTATGTTTCGCCTTTTGCTCGATTACGATTGTTTAGATTGACTTCACCCAAATAAGGGTATGTGCAATCTTTCGATGTTGTAGTTTTACAAGAATTGCAAACTAATAACTTCAAATGCAGAGGACTCTGGTAAAATTGGCAACTTATAGTGGCATGTATATGAGAAAACGTGGCCTCAAAGATTCCACTGAACATTAAGAAGGTTAAAACAAAGTTTACATTCACCGCAAAGAAGACTAAAATCTGTGATTCACATCATACACCGGACACAATTATGGTATATGGTTTAAATTATTCATCAAGGAAAAGTCTCCTTACAGAAATTATTTCAACGCCAGCTGCGTGAGTGATTGTATTGATGGTGTAGAAAACCTTATTAAGCACGACATACAAACCATTCTAGCAATACACAATCTGCTTAAGAGACACCATAAATTTAGCACTATATCGCAACATCGAGCCACATAAGAGAAAAATGTCTATTGTGTTTTTTAACTTAGTGAAAAATCACCACTTTCCAAAAGAGACATCGTACTGAAAGTTTTACCAAATAAGACGTAAATAATTAAGTTTGTTGTGAACAGACTGTGTTCGATCCCCAAACCAATGTGTAATTGTTACTGTTACCAATCCTTTTCCGATTAAATTGGTGTTGGAATTCAACAAGCGTTTGTTTCTCATGAAGAAGCTGATATGATTATGATTTACTACTTAGCTAAAGTCAGTAACCTTCCTAAAAAATTTAGAAACCTTCCAAATAAAAGTTAGTCTTTTTACGGCTAGAAATTGGGAACTTTCCAAAAATTCTTCTATTCGGCACTTTTCTGGCTTACCAGGAAGGCTCCCGGAGCAGTTTAACAAATTTGGCCAGTGCTAATGAAGAGATTGCAAGAAAATAGCTGAGCTGCTTATAAGTTTGCAATTCTTGCACAACTACAACATCGCAAGATTGCACATACCCTTATTTGGGTGAAGTCAATCTGGACAATCCGTGATCGAGCTGAAGTCGAAACACTAAACAAACACATTGGATATACCTTCCAACTGGTAGCTAAAAATACCTTTCACAACAGCGAGAAATCCGTGTTCATGCAACTTGTATCAATGTAAGAAGCTCTTTCGTAAAAGAAACTTGTTTCTTCAGGGAAATTGGTTTAAACCGGCAAAATCCCGAAACTTAAATTTGGAATGTTTCTAAATATTTTAGGTGTTATTGTTAGGCTAAATCACATTTTTTATGATCCCTGTTTATCATTTTAACCCATTCGCTGGCCCGACCGACATAGGATCGTCCGCGCACTTTGTGTAAAAGCCGGCCCGGCCGACACAGGCTCGTCCAAAGAAATCGGTTCCTAACTGCCTGCGACGATCCTGTATCGTCACAGCGTTTCTAGCAGTTTTTGCTTCGGCCGAACATGTGTCGGCCGTTCTTCCAGGGGCAAACCCTATTATCACGCTTCTCCTTAGTGTTCTGGCGCTTTGAGGGAAGCGGTACTCATCTCTTTTTTTTAGTCAACATTACGTAATATATTTACGAGAAACTGTGATTTTTATTATTGTTTATTTTAAACCGATTCATTACATGATCCTTTTGGGTACTCTTAGATTTTACATGTATATTGCTTCAAATAATCAAGCTTTCGATGGAAAATTTGTTTCGAAGCATTCTTGGGTTTGAACTAACGATAAAAAACCATGAAAATATTTCCTTACTGTGACCACTTTTTTCTTGCTTATATGAAACAAAGAAACTGAATTAATAATTTTCTTCTTTTCAACAATATCCCAACATCTTTTTAAAACATTCTTCAATAAATTTAGCAAAAAATACGCCGACAACAAAAAATACTGCGAAATATAGCAGTAGCAAAACTTGTTTTGGAATTTCTTTCTAAGTTACTTTATTTTGTGGTAAAAAGATCACTAGGAAGGGTTAGTATAGAGAGGATGACTTTCTGGCTATTGTTTGAAAGGAACCTGCTTCGATGGTTTGCGAAAACCACTCCCAAGAACCGAGTTGAATGGGACCCCCCAGAGTGACTCTCTTTTACACACACTCTCTCAGCTTGCTCTCTGCTAGACACCACGGGGATTGGGGCGCCTTCAGTTGTATTCACATAAAGGTTCTCTTGGGAAATGGGGGACTAGCTGGATGTTTAAATGTGTTTAAATGACCCCGGATTGGGAGTTAAAGTCCCAGAAGTTAAGATAAAAGAACCGACGAGAGAAGTTATCTCTCTGTGTTACTGTTCATTTTGAAGTGTCACAATGCACCAAAGTCACAGAGGAATACTTAAAAACCTCTTTTAGAAAATCGTTCACACACTTAAGAAGTTTGTTATCTTCCGTTCTTGCACGGTAAGTAAAAAGTCAAACGTTCCGAAAAAATACAACAGTTCATTTCATTTAAACTATTCAGTTCACGCTGAATTGTCTCATTGTAAAATAACCAGATAGAAAGGATTATTGCCGCACGCACTTGTGCTTGAATCCCACGGTCCGTTTTGACAGGACTGCCGTTTTGATGCGGACCGCACCTTTCTTCCTAAAAGTGCTCCTCCGGGATGCTGTGATGCTGCGCCGCGCCGCCTCTTTCATCTTTATTTGGGGTGCATTTTGGGATTAGCGGTGGTTTCAGTTGCTTTAACTCAATGACAAAAACTTCATTGACAGCGTTCTGAGTAAATGCCGAAACAGTATTCAGTCCTTTGTGGTTCCCGTAGTTTTTAAAATATTCCCACGCTGATTTCGGTTTTCTTCCCAGTATGAGTTATACGAGCACTTCCCGCATTGAAAATTCTTCCCTTTGTTAGGAAGTTTGAATGCATCAAAAGTAGCCGGTAAGCAGTGATGTTTCTAGTTTTGAAAACCATTCCAGCCCTTGAAGCGTTTTAGATCAGTTCCCTCCTTTACTGCGCACTAGGAAAGATATTTGAATATTCGTCAGTCGCTTGCTTTAGTAAAATAATTAAACATATTCTTTAAAGTTTTTTCTTTGCTATACTTTAATAGTAGACATTTATGGAAGATTCATTACTAATTGGTTCTTCTGATGAAGAAAACAGTAGCTATGATTCAGAGGATAATAGCTATGATTCAGAATTTGACTCTGAAAGTGACTCAGATTTAGATGCAAGCGATGGTTTATCCAATGCAAGGGATTGGTGCAAAATTGGCAGAAATGATGCAACACATCCCCCACCTCGATTTACTTTCATGGGTAATCCTGGATTAAAAGAAACTGTGAAAGACGCTGCTGATCCAATGGAATACTTCAATATGTTTTTCAATGACGAAATTGTCGATCATATTGCTTGTGAAACAAATAGGTATGCCAAAGATTACCTGAAAGATGCTACGCTAAAGCCCCACTCTCGAGCTAATAAATGGAAACCAACTTCTCCTGAAGAAATAAGAGTTTTGCTTGCAATTTTCATTCTTCAGGGTATTGCTCCGAAACCAAAAGAAAGCCTTTTTTGGACCAGAAGGCCATCACTAGAAACACCTTTCTTCAGAAATGTGATGCCTGAGAAAAGGTATTATTTACTGACGAAGTTTTTGCATTTCGTTAATAATGATGCTGCTGCAGAAACATGTCCTGAACCAAAACTGAGAAAAATCTGGTCTATTTTTGAACACCTAAGCACGAAATTTTCTACTGTGTACATCCCAGAAAGAGATGTTTCTATTGACGAGTCTCTTATGAAATTTAAAGGAAGATTGTCGTGGATCCAGTTCATTCCTACGAAGAGATCGAGATTTGGCATCAAGTTTTTTGTTTTATCTGAGGCAGCAACAGGATATGTATGGAAATGGACTGTTTACGTTGGGAAAACAACTTTATTCGATGAACAATTCGCAAATCGAAACTTGGCAACGAAATGCGTAATGACGCTGATAAAACCTCTTCTGAATCAAGGCTATTGCTTGATTACTGATAACTTTTATACATCTCCCGAGCTATATGAAGAGCTAATAAACAATAAAACAGATGCTTACGGCACAGTAAGAAAAAATCGTAAAAATTTACCCGCAGAACTTAAATTTTCTCACTTGGAGAAAGGAAATACCATAGCTTTTCAAAAGGGAAAAATGTTAGCTTTGAAGTGGAAGGACAAAAAAGATGTTTGCATGTTATCAACTGTGCACGATGCCACCCAGAAAAGTGTTGAAAAAAGAGGAAAATACGTGCTGAAACCTTCAGTTGTTGTTGACTACAATGCGAACATGGGAGGTGTTGATAAATGTGACCAAAGACTGGCATATTACTCGTCTATGAGAAGACAAAAAAAGTACTATAAAAAAATGTTTCGTCACCTTTTGGATGTTACTATTTTTAATAGTTACATATTGTATCGCAAAAATAATCGCAAATATCTGGAATTTTTAGACTTTCGCGTTTTGCTTGCGGAAAGACTACTTGAAAAATTCCATAGTCCCGAAGCTACCTTAAGTCCATCAAGAATTTCAAACAGTGCTAATATTTTGCGCCTAACTGAAAGGCATTTCCTGAGTTACATCCCACCTACACCATGTAAGATGGAACCAAGAAGACGATGCATCGTGTGTTCCAGCAAAAGAACTGATAATTTTAAAAGAATTCGAAAGGATGTTCGTACAATGTGCAAAGACTGTGATGTAGGTTTGTGTGCAATTCCTTGTTTCGAAATTTATCACACTAAAGAAGAATTTTGAAGGCTTCTAAAAAAAGACAGTTAATGAACTGACATGAATGCTTAAAAGGTAGCAAGACTTTAATAGTTTTAATGCAATGAACTTCTACTAAAATAAAATTCGAGTATGTAGTGTATTTTCATAGATCTGTTCCACAACACATCTCTGTAAAATTGTAAGTAGTTTTCCTTTCTTAATTTTTTGCTCATCTGTTTGTTGAAAATTTTCTAAATACTTAAAGCTATATGAACTGTATTTTTATTTGCATAATAATAATAATAAGCTTATAAAGATATTATTTAGGAACATGTTTCATTTGGTTATGTGACAGTTATTAATAATCCCAATTTTATTCAAATAAAATAAACAAATTAGTAGAAAGGTAAATATTGAATTAAAAAGCATCATAAGTAAGAAAAAATTTATGAAGCAATCAGTAAAATAAATCTATATATATAAAGATGACGGTGTTAGTTTGTTTGTTCGTTTGTAACCGCTGGCCAGAAGCCCCCACAGCACCTACGGACCTGAAACTTGGCTCAAAAATTCGAACGCACCCCCGCGTGATGCACCTCGAAGCCTAAATTTTTAATTTCGAATTAGTTATTTTTAAATTAGTTAATTAGTCTCATTTTTGGTGTATCTGCCATAATTGAGGGGGGAAAACCTTCCCCCACCCCATAACATTATATATCGCTGGAAAGGGTTTTTTTTCTAAAAAAGAAAAGTTGTAGCACGTTTCTGTCCGTTAATTACGGCAGGAGATATTAATTAATCAAATTTGGTAAATTTTCAAGGCATAACTATGTACGCTGAAACACTAAACTGAAACACTAGAGCCATTTTCCATGCAAACTGCTCTTTCGTCTCTGAAGTTTCATACTGGTTTAAATTTGCGTATAGAGTTAAGCCTTGAAAAGTGACTAAATTTAAATAATTAATATATCCTGTTACTTACTTAACTTAATGTATTTTTGATTTATTTGGCGAATTGTGTTTTAAACTTCAACAAGACTTTTAGTGGAATTTAAAAGGTTGTAACACACATTTTAATTAAAGACTAGGGGAAACGGTAGTTATTGGCCCCCATATACCAGTGAAGATAATGTGACAGCAGCAAAAATTGGTATAACTCCTCTGAAAACTCCTATAAATTTGTGTACGCCATCTACTTCAAACAAAATCACTCATTTTAGCAAATTTGTCGATGATTACCAACAAAATACACCAAAAAGTAAGTGAAATTTTCTTAATAGGATAGACAAAAAAACCATTCTTTATTATATCTGAGAGTTATACAGTAGCTATTGAAAAAAATGAACAAGAAAAGCAGCAAAAGGAGTGGAAAAAAATAAAAGAAAAGAGAACGGAATGGACAAGCAGTCGTACAGAAAGAAAATGCTTTATAGAAGACTAAAACAAATAAAGATGAGTCAAAAAATAGAAAAGGGAAAGATGGAAAAAGATATTGAATGCTATAAAGTTATAATATACTTAATGAATGGAAACTATATTCAATTAACGATATACCTTCATATAATGGTATTTATCATATTCATCTAAAGGTATAATATTTTCGTATATGTATGAATAATACAGTATAACATTGAATGTTTACACGGCCAATAACTGTCTGTTTTCATGGCCCATAACTATGATAAGGTGGTCAATTACTATCAATTTGACATTTTTGTTTTTGCGTTGATTTTTTTCTAATAATATATTTGAAAAGTGTTTTCAGACAGTATGAGTAGTACAATACATTAATATAGTATCATATGAAGTATTTTTTATTTATGCAGAAATATTTCATTCATTTTTTATTCAAGCGTACAAATACGATGTCGCTAAAGTGGCCAATAACTATACCGTTTCCCCTATAATAATTTTACTTCTGATGTTTGGAGTGAATTTAAATTTTAACTTCCTTCCCACTTAAATGCACGGGCATCGCCGTGCGGGTACTGCTAGTATAACATATAAAATAAATTAAGACAATTAAAGCTTTTGCTTTTCTAAACTTTTAGTACTTTCTTTTTATAACTTGTAAATTTAATTGATCTTTCCTCGTGCTTCTGCTGTGACATACATTTTGGTTACGTAAATAAAACACGTTACTTTCTATTATACACAACTGTTTGCGACTATAATTTTCAATTTCATGTTCGGCTGCAAAAACAACATTAAAATCCCCGTAGCAAAACGGGCAGGAAACAGTTATCATACTGGAGCGAAATGAAACCGGTCTGTAATCTACGCCGTATTCACTTTGCGGCGGAAAGCATTTTTCGCCTGGTCATTGAAAGGGTTAAACATTTATCTTTGTTAAAACATTCCATTTTCAGGTCCATTACGGTTTAAAAATTTATTAATACTTGAAAATTAAACCTTAAAACTTTTTAGGCTGACATCTTGAATTTTATCATTTGGTTAAAAAATTTTTTTCGTATACTTTTCATAAATATTTATTTTCGATAGAATTGTACTTTGACAAAAGAGTACAATCATTTTTGAGTGTAAAATATGTTTCATTGCACTTACGTTTCCATTGATTTGCTTCATACCCTTTATAGCAGCCATATTGGATTTCGCCATTTTGACAAAAATGCTCAAGGTTTAGCGTCTGGCACTCAACGGATTTGGAATCAGCAGGTCAAATTCTTATAGAAACCACCAAAAAACTCATATATATAAAAATTTTAGGTATCATGACATTTCAATGCACACTAGCCCGGACTATAAATTGTTTTTGTTACATTACTTGAAAATAATTTGGGAAAAAAACTTCAAAAGTATCATCGAATTATTTATCACAAACTCATTGCCAAGGAATGAGACTTTTTCTCTGCTGGAGACCCTGTAGAGTTCACCGTATTAACAAACTACGAATTAGAGCTCTGAATGTTTTGTGAACTTTTCCCAGGAGAAAGAGGAGAGCATGGCAAGTTACTCCTTCATTGAAATGTGCAATAGCTATCCAAAGGATAAATAGTCATAAGATTTTCGAATTTTAGGGAGTGTTTTTAAAATGTTTGGAAGGAAAGCAATGAGGACTTGCTACCTAGGAATTAAGAATAGCAAATGAATTTAGCTATGTCATCTCTTATTATCCGGCGTTTAAGTAATTTAAATTTAAGATAGTACAAGAAAAGTTTCCTAAACCAGTATACGTCATCTACATTCTTTTATGATGAAACTTCAGTTTCTTTCTAATTTGGAGAAAAAAATAAAACATTAAATTTATCACTGAAAGTATCAAAACAAATTCAATAATTTTTCAATGCTATATGGAGAAAATTTTACCCCTATGTTAAGTATTCTTCCCAACAAAAACATAACTGTGAAAAAGGAGCCAAGTTCGGTTGAAACAACGTTTGGGCAGTTTGAAGCAGCGGTGCCACCGACAAACGAATTGAAATCTAACAGGCTCCAAGTTCTATAGCTGTTCTGTTAACTACAGTCGTGAAAGTTATTGAAATGTTCATTAACTTATTTTAATAACATTTCGTTAGTTCCTTTCATATCGGCTTCGGAACTGGGCAAGTTCATTTCTAACTGACGGAAGTCGGACTTTTTTGAACGTAACTTCGTGACGATTAAAACTTGCCCAGTTCCGATATGAAAAGAACTAACGAAATGTTATTAAAATAAATTAATGAACATTTCAATAACTCTCACGACTGTATAGCTAACAGAACAGCTATAGAACTTGGAGCCTGTTAGATTTCAATTCTTTTGTCGGTGGCACCGCTGCTTCAAACTGCCCAAACGTTGTTTCAACCGAACTTGGCTCCTTTTTCACAGTTATGTTTTTGTTGGGATATCATGCATTTTTGAAAAGCCGAAGTAACGGTTATGCTTTCATTTAGACACAAATTAATACACACATAACATGAGATTTCATTTACGCTGACAGCGCAGATATAACATAGGCCATGCTACATTCGACTATTTTTAATTTTAATGATTTTACTCGTTTGTTGTTGTTTGTTCTGATCCCCGAGATCAGCAGAGCTAGAACAGGTCCATGAGTCTATTCACCCGTAGAAAGTCAAGAACCATCGAGGGGTTTTGGATAAGATCCAATTTGGAAAGCCCCAGACATGATAAAATATGCTCAAGGGAGCCCTGAGCAGAAGAGCACTTAGTGCACATCTCGAAGACTCTAGTTCCGTTAAATTTTACTCGTAATTCAAATAAATAATAGGAGACGCTGCAATTTATGATCAAGAAGGAAAGAAACAGGTAAAACAAGTAAATTTTCTTCGTGTTTACCCTACATTTTTCTTAAAAGAGGAATAAAATATTTTAACTACTTGGCATAGTCAATCTCTAGAATTCGAATTATTTATTTCATCTTGATAAACCATTTTAATCTTCCGTCAATGCAAACTAAGCCTTGAAACAGCTTACAATAAAACATTTGATTTTAAACTTAAGTATTTTATTTTTGGCAACGTTTTACAAGCATTTTGGCGCTTTTGTTTGACGAACCATTTATAAATCGCGCCAAGATACTCATTAAAAAAAATGCTTTTTTTCTTGCTTTTTTAATGTAGTTTTTGGACTTTTTAGATTTTTCCCATAGTAAATGTATGGAAATATACCTTGATGCCAAATTTTAAGATTCTGAGACACTTGGAAGTAGGTAAACATTTTGATGAGTGAGTGTATAATCTAAATAAGAAAATCGCCATATTTTCACTTTTCAAATATTAATAACTTTAAAACGAAAAGAGATATATTCATAAAATTTAGGATTATGGGTGTTCTATGTTATTTTAATAGACTTACAAAATTTAAAGCATGTAGATGAAGTAGTTCTTGAGAAACGGAGGGGTTGAAAGTAACCCGAAATGGTTCGTGTAAAGATACACTAGCAGATGTGCAGCGCGAACTTGGCTGACGCACTACCGTGTGTCTTGATTCAGTGTTTTAGGTTTGATGATTTTCAGGATCATAAAAAAAATGCTGATCTTTTCAAATTCTTTGTCTATTTCTCTGCAAGACACTTGTTTCCCTTTTGAAATCCAAATCGAAATTACTAACCTTTTGCATCGGTAATCAAATATAAGAGCTTACTTCAACAGAAAGTTATCCACGTTATACAGAAATTTGGAAATTTGTACCATCAATTTTTTTTTCCATTTACACACTTTAGTCGTCTGATGCTGTTGCAGATTTGGTTCAAAATACGCTTCTAAACAAATATTTTTCGTTATGAATGTAGAAAAATCTAAATACCGTTGAATATTAATTGATAGCATTTAAAACGTTCAACTTCTTAGGATTCTTAAGAACTAATCCTAAAATTAAAGACTTGGTAAAAAAGATACAGGCTCAAAAGCCACATTAAGTACAGATTGTTTAATTTTTTAGAGTAGAATGTTTGATGTTATTTGTTTTTTTTTTTTTTTTTTTTTTGAGCGTAAGCCAACTGACAGAACCTTTGAAATTGTTTATTAATGATAACTCTTAAGTTTGGACTTGTAATATCTTTATTATCATTTAGATTTCAATTGCTCAGATTTACGAGAAAAAATGTTTCATTTGAGTAAAAATTACACAGTCAGCCAACATAAAATTTATTTTTAACTTTAAAAAAAAAATCAGTTTGTTGGAAAAATACATTGTGGCACGGTGAGTTTTTTCTCTCCAGATAGTGGCACTCTCCCTAAAAAGGTTGGCCACCCCTGATTTAATGTAATGACAAATTTCAAAAAAATTAGAATCATAAACTTGCTGTAGAAGTTCGAGCTGTAATTTCTTGGAGCCTTCCAAAGAAATTTAGTAATATGAGTTTTTCTGAATTGTTTTATGACATTCTGATTTATCGAATTTCATCGCAGAGCACTTAGATCACCAGAGGTTATCTGTGCTGACTGTTTGAAAACGTAATGAAAATGTCAAGACCTACTTGAAATTAACAGTTTTCTACTTCTACAGCTGCAGTTGATCCCTGAATGCGTCATCTATTAGCAGTTTTTGAATATATTTTTTTTTCTCCAATCATATTTCTATGGGCTCAGGCTCACGCTCGCTATGTTTGCAACTACCGAATCGGTTATCTGTTGTTTTTATCGTTAGTTTTGCTTTAATTGGAGATGAGTGCTTAGTTCACGAATTGCTTTTAAATAATCAACTCTTTCAACTGAGCGAATGAATCGCGATTCTCGAAAAACAAATGCCAGCTCTTTTAGTGAATCGACTCTTTCACTGAATCGATTCTTTCAGTGGATTGATTCTTTTCGTGAATTGTTTGTTTTAGTGTATTGATTGTTTTATTGAATTGGGTTGTTTAGTGCATTGATTCTTGTAGTGAATTTATTCTTTTAAAGAATAGATTCTTTTAGTGAATAGGGTAGTTGTGACCTATTGAATATCCCTTTTTTAACTACTAGATATTGTTAAGAGGCTTACAAAACGCAAAAATTCACCATTGCCGAATTTTAAAACACAACGGTTGATTCTTAATGATTTTTTTAAAAACCCAAGCGCAAAAAAAGCGCGCCTTGAAACCGAAACACGTGAGGTCAGATGGCAGTAACTTTTAGCCTTTCATCCATAAAAAATGGATTTTTGCTATATTATCGTTTCATTGCGGGATTTTCTCCTTCCGTAATCAATACCTTAAAGTCTACTAATTCACTATTTTCACTATTTAAAACTGAATTTATCAAAGAGCAATCCAATACCCTGCTAGAGGTGATTGTTTTGATATTTTTTGGCGAAATCCGTAGTCAAATTTTTAGAACGCATCACTTGGTGAGAAAAAAAAATTACGGCAGTGCAGAGCGAACAACAGTGCGGAAGCCGGAGAAACCAGTTTCTCGAGCTCCTCGCATCTAAAGCTTCTCGCTCTTTCTTCGCCTTAGTGGAAAGTTCAAAAGCGGCAACGACTGCCCAGTGACGTCACAGCCGCTTGAAATTAAAAAATTATTTTTAAAAAATCTACTTGTCGCAGCGCAAAAATTTTTTCGCCGTTGATGTTCATGTATGTTGCTCTATCATATAAAAATAAAATTGAAAAATTGAAAACTTTCTATTACGACATAGTCAACTTCGACGCAGAGGTCTTTTGATGATCTATACTACATAGGGTGTTTTCATCCCCTACAGGGACGGGGTACAATTATAAAAAATCCAGCTTACGTTGGAATTTGGTGACCAAAAAAATACCTTGATGTTGCGTAGATAAGACCAATTCTTTGTTGACTCCGAAGTATGCGTTGAAGTTAAATCTTGTTGAACGATAAAATGCACTTTCTCGTGATGATGGAATCATATAATATTCCAGTATTTCTTGATAGATCTGAGAGCTAACCTTTCCATAGACGATATACAACTTTCCAGGTCTTACTGCACTCATGCAACTACAAACCATGACACTAGCAATTCATTTCACATCAACTGACAATTTCCCAAACGTATGAGGCATTCTTTATCAAATGCTTCTTGCTGCACTTTCCAAACTCGAACACGAGTGCTTCCCTCTCCTTGATTACCATATGAAACACAAAATATACTTTCATCTTTAAATAATATTTTTTCCAGTTGTCTTTGTTCCATAAATATCTTGATTTACGCAAATTCACATTTCTTTCTAACCTTCTTCAGTACTTGTTTTTGAAAGTCAATAATGAAAACATTTTCAAAAACTCAAATAAAAAGAAGTAAAACAAGAAGTTCTGTCAAGAACTAAACGAGCCTACTTTCCCGTACATCGACATCGGCATTCTAGCATCTGATCATTATTCTCTTGATCATCTGAGACTAAACATTATGTCAAACATACCTTTTTAGCACTTAAAGCTGATTTCTAAAAGCAAAATATACCCCTCTCATCAGATGAAATAGAGACATAAAAAGTGAATAAATGAAGTTTTGTCGCACCTTTTAAAGAATGTAACTGTTACAGTTCTTCCGTAGAAGAATTCCTCAATCGTTTTCAAAAAAAAAAAAAAAATTAAAAGTACAAAGTACATCAAAACACATTTTATCAAAGAAAGGAAAAAAAACTCGTCCGTCGATAAAATGTCCCGATTTTCACTTTTAAACCGTTGCCAGTTGTTAAATATAAATAAAGAATAAAATACCCTCGTGAATGAAACACTTTTGTTACAAAAAAAAATCGTCTGCCAAAAAAAAATAATAGTAATAAATAAAGTAACACAAATGAATAAATAAACAAAAAATCGTCTGCACAGTCAGTCATTTTTTTCTGAGCCTGCATTTCCGCAATGTTTGCGGAGTCGGAGTCGGAATCAGAGTCCGAACAGAAGATTATTCAGAAAAGTACTTTACAAACATTATTTATCAAAACCATTTTCTTACAAAGTTATTTTGAAGGAAATCCGACTTTAAGTTCAGGATCAACATTCAACTTAAATTCCCCGTAGGCGCTAATGTTAATTTTTTTTTTCTAAACAGTTCAATATTGAACGAAAAATGGTTCAAACCAAAAAGCGAAATAAGGGAATGAACCTCTCCGAGATATTTCAAACAAAAAAAAGTTTATTCCATTCGGATGGTTCACTTAGAAGTTATTAGGTGGAGAAAGGTTGCTTGAACGGTTCAATGTTGAACGAAAAAATGTTCAAATTGAAAATTTAAATACTGTAATGAAGTATCCTTGCTGAGATCCTTCGAACAAAAAAAAAGTTTATTTAAATCGGACTGTTCACTCAAAAATTATTAGGGGTGACAGCTTGCTTGAGCGGTTCAATGTTGAACGAAAAATTGTTCAAATCGGAAATGTAAATACGGGAATGAAGTATCCTTGATAAGATCTTTCGAACAAAAAAAAGTTTGTTGAAATCGGACTGTTCACTCAAAAGTTAGCATCGCGGGACAGGTTGTTTGAACGGTTCAAAGTAGAACCAAAAATGGTTCAAATCGAAAAATCAAATATGGGAATGAGTTGTACTCGCCGAAATCTTTCCAACAAAAAAAAGTTTGTTCAAATCGGAATGTTCATTCAAAAGTTATTAGGGGGGGAAAGGTTGCTTGAACGGTTCAATGTTGAACCAAAATTGTTCAAATCGAAAAATCAAGTATGGGAATGAGTTGTAATCGCCGAGATCTATCCAACAAAAAAAAGTTTGTTCAAATCGGAATGTTCATTCAAAAGTTATTAGGGGGGAAAGGTTGCTTGAACGGTTCAATGTTGAACGAAAAATTGTTCAAATCGAAAATGTAGATACAGGAATGAAGTATCCTTGAAAAGATCTTTCGAACAAAAAAAAGTTTGTTCAAATCGGATTGTTAACTAAAAAGTTAGCATCGCGGTACAGGTTGTTTGAACGGCTCAAAGTTGAACCAAAAATTGTTCAAATCGAAAAATCAAATATGGGAATGAGCTGTACTCGCCGAGATCTTTCCAACAAAAAAAAGTTTGTCCAAATCGGAATATTCATTCAAAAGTTATTAGGGGGGGGACAGACAGACCGACCGACAGACCGACAGACCGACCGACACACAAATTCCCCATCTCAATACCCTACTTTCAAATTTTTAATTTTTCGATATTCATTTTACCTTTTTATTTTTTTAACTTGGCGATATTTTTTGGACTTGGCGATATTTTTTAGATGCATTAAGCTACTTTTAATACTTTTTTCGTCTTTCTTTTATTTTTAACGGGAAAGTAGGCTAAAAAAATGAAGGAAAAGAAACAATTTGGCATACATAAACTAAAATAAATGATGAATTTCCGCTTTAACTTTAAGTATGTTACTTATTCCAATGTTTAATCGCTTCTTTGCTTTTTTTTTTCTCTATGCTCGCTTGTTCAAATGTGAATATCTCTTTTTACTCAATTGTATTTTTAGGCTCAAAAAATGGCGTTTTAAAGTAAATGCATACGAAATTGCAAATAATCGTCATGCATCACTGCGATCTATAGCATCATTTCCGTTGTTAAGCGTTCCTTTTATCTCTGTTTGACATACTGAAAACATGCCACAGTAAGGTAAACTACCAGCGGCATCTTTTGTTACGTATGGGAAAAAATCTGTAAACGTTATTTATTCACAGAGTTCAGTCAGGGTTTACTGTAACAAGATTGTCAGCGAAATTTATTAAAGGAAAAGACTTGAACTTAAACCGCAAGTCGTACAATAAATATCCTACAGGGCTTTCACAAAACTCAGATGTAGTGCATAAAATGGAAGAAGATAGAATTCTGGTAAATTTCTCATCAGTAGACAGTTTGATTAAAATGAAAACAAAATTGCACCCGTTATGTAACATGCATGTGAACAAAGCTGAATGCGTTTCGAAAGAAAGTTTTTTTTAACTGATACAATTATTTTATGTTTTTTCAACACTTGTCTA
>JAXGGA010017348.1:0-24554 GCA_038373865.1 Uloborus plumipes | reverse complement strand
TTTTTAAAACTCAATTTTCGAAGTCTTTCATCAATCCAATCCAATATTTTGTGTATCAATTCAACTCCAGGGCAGATAGCTGGAACTGCTAATATCATTTCCGCGTTTTGTATTGAATATTCAAGGCTCATCTCAAGCCTTGTAATGTGGTCCCATGGTCCCATGATGCGGGGTTTGAGAACGGAATCTTGAAGAAATTGAGGGAAATCTTCAGAATTCCGTTCATGCTCATACTCTTTGCGCATCATGAACGGAATTTCATGCGCACACTCTTTGCTATGTCGCTCGCCGATAGAGTGGCTTTACGGTAAAGACGCTGGGTTCTCATTGGCAAGAGCATCAGTTCGATCCTTGAGCAAGTCGGTGGATTTTCAAGCTGCAGAAAAAAATGCAGCGTCTATGTCATACGCTTATGCGGCATGCAAAACGCAGTTTTACTGATAGAAAATATTTAGTCCTGATTTCCCCAATTTTTTAAAAAATATATTTCCAGGCTCCTATCAGGTCCCATCACCTTAACTTAGTGATGCACTAATAATGAATCGGCAGTAAATGGCCACTTTGCAGATTAACCTGTTGGCCATTTTTATCCGTATAATCGGCTGAAAACTTGTATTTTAAACATGCTTTAATTAAATCCCAGAAATTAACACATTTTTTTTAGTGGCAATCGTTTAAAATTTTGGACGCGTTAATAAAGTGAGGTAAAGCGTCATGATGGCAACATGACGCTCTTCCGGGTATACATTTACACTGAAAAGAATGAAATAAAAATAAAATTTTATAAAAAAAAAAGTAAAACCGACTTCAAAAACGCAGCTGAAAATTGCTCTAAAAAGTAAGAAATAAATTTATTCTTTGAACACCATCGATACTACTTTTAAATATGAGTTTTGAAGTCGGTGCCGAAACAGTTAATAAAATCATTCGTGCCCATTCTTCGGTTACATGTTTCATAATAAAAACAACCATAAATGTTTTATAATCAATTTCAAGTGTTGTATGAGAGGAAAAATCAATCAAATGGTACAATCAATGGGTACGAATGATTTTATTAACTGTTTCGGCACCGACTTCAAAACTCATGTTTAAAAGTAGTATCGATGGTGTTCAAAGAATAAATTTATTTTTTACTTTTTAGAACAATTTTTAGCTGCGTTTTTGAAGTCGGTTTTACTTTTTTTTTATAAAATTTTATTTTTATTTCATCTTAATTTCAAATATTTTTTTTTCGCAATCACGAATTGCGATAAGTGTGTGTGTGTGTGTGTGTGTGTGTGTGTGTGTGTGTGTGTGTGTGTGTGTGTGTGTGTGTGTGTGTGTGTGTGTGTGTGTGTGTGTGTGTGTGTGTGTGTGTGTGTGTGTGTGTGTGTGTGTGTGTGTGTGTGTGTGTATGTGTGTGTGTGTGTAAGACATGGACGCCACTGCACAAGAGTAGCGGAGGTGGATAACCAGAGAAGGATCTGCACCACATGCAGAGGCCGGTGGTCAATGGTGGTCACAGAGGCAGCAATCTTGTACAAAAAAAAAAGGAGCTTACGCCAGCTAAAGTCTAGTGAAAACTAATAGCAGTCGTCATGGTTTGAAATTAAAAAAAAAAAAAGAAATGAACAAAAAACAAAAGACAAAAAAAAAAAATGCAACGCAAGAACTGTACTTACGAAATTTCTGAGAAATGACAATGTATCAAGTCAAAGTTTTAGGGAATTTCACTTTAAGTGGTAAGATTCAAGAACAAAAAATAAATAATAATAAATAATACTGATAAAGAAAAAAAAAC
Source organism: Uloborus plumipes (assembly GCA_038373865.1). Classification (NCBI taxonomy): domain Eukaryota; kingdom Metazoa; phylum Arthropoda; class Arachnida; order Araneae; family Uloboridae; genus Uloborus; species Uloborus plumipes. Next base: position 22,774 of record JAXGGA010017348.1, on the reverse strand, counting down.
AATAAACTCTAAGGGAAGAAATGTATGCTTTATGCAAAAGATTTGCTTAAAACTTACAAGCACGTTTAAGATTTATCTATACGCTAGCATTTTGTTAGGTTGTGCAACGGGGTTTTGTTTTAGATTTTGATCATAGCAAATTGGACAAGATGGCCGTAGAGTATTTTCAGTTATTTGTATTTTTAGAAAATGGCGAAATGGGTCAGTTATCATCCCGGTAAAAATATTGGAACACGTGTATAAGACCCTACCACAGAAACACTTTATGTAGAATCGGAATCAAACATCAAATTCTAGAAGTCAGTACCATTAGAGTCCTTTCCAATACATTAACAAGACTCCAGGGCATGACACTTAAGGAGGATAAAGATTTACAAAGACGGGACAAGAACGTACTGCCACTGAAAAAATTATCCAGACATAGAAGTAACACCCCCCCCCCTCAACACATTTTCAACTGCTACACCATCCTGGTGCAATTGCAGCAACCAAATGAAAACCCCAGGGTAGACTTATACAAAGAAAATTGAAGGGCTTGGGAAATGAAGGGGTTATGGGACAAAACCGAAATTGCGAATAAATAAAGTTCAAAGTTTTATTGTTGCAGCTTTTTTGTTTTCTAGTTTTGCCGTTAAGTGAGTGTATGAAGTTGGTCATATGACGTCTACTATTTGATGTACCAAGTTTTATTTGCGTACCTGTATCCCAAGTAGCACACTTCGTTTTTTAAAGGTTGTAAAATGGTTATTAACGTTGTAACAACCGCTTAAAAACGTTAATAAAACGTTTAAACGTTATTTGTGCTACCTGGGATCCATTGCTTACCACTGTACAGAGTGTATTTTCAAAAAAAAAAAAAAAAAAAAAAAAAAAATTAACGTAGCCACATTCATCCTCCAAACCCTTCAATTGCCTACGCATCTCAGATGCTGAATATAAGACATTTGGTATTATTTATTTTTCATATCCGTGACACGAAACCAGATAACTAAAATTAAATAAAATACCTGACTTTTGTGCAGTAGCGTCAGTTTTAAAGCCATAAAAACTGTATTCAATCTGAATAATTACGAGATCTTTGTAAGATTATGTCCGTAAGAGTTAAATTATATCAACCGAGAGGTTTGATGTAGGCGTTGTCATGGCAACATTGAAGGGGATAACTAAAAATGTTGCTCTCAAAATTCCTTTGAGAAGCAAGAAACAATTTCTTTCTCAAAAATAAATAGTTTCAAAATTACGATTTTTTAAAGAATTGCGGTCGCATTTGTAAACGCGGCATACTCCTAGTCAACAAAGATAATACGATTTTCCATTCCAAAAGTTAACGGCGTTAAAATTACTTCTCATGTTTCGGGGTATTACGGGAGAATTGATGCATTTTCTCCCTCTAGCCTAGCAAAATTGAATATTTGAAATTTTGTTTAAAAGGTTTTTTTTTGGTTCTACTAATTAGATAGTTAGACCCAAACAATCTCTAAAAATATGAGGTACGTTTACGTTGTACATTATAGTGTTTGTGCTGTCAAATTGTTTTGTAAACTGTAATTCTTCGGAAATAATGTAGCCAAAAACTCTTATCTTTTCCATAAGTTAAGTGAAGTACTGAAAAACAGTATAATGTAAAATGTATAACAAAAATCAAAATTATTTCAGAGAAAATTGCCACTCCTTTTCGAGAAATTCCAAAAATCTTACTTTGTGTAATTTTAAACATTAAAATGTACACTTATTAGACATTTAATTGAGACAAAGTGATTATACTAGACAGCAACTTACCTTGACACTGAACGTCACTACGGGCGGAGCCAATAAGATCTCACAAGCATTTAGCGATATCCTCTTATTCGCCAAGTAGGCTGTGATGTTTTATATAGCTCGTTTTTCATAGGCTAACGTCACGCTGACGTCACGATGTTTTTGCCAAAACCTTGCAGTGCAGTATAATGAACTGCATCACAACTCAAACGGAGATAATCCGGGAAAAAATAATCGCAATTAGAAAAAAATAGATTGATCTATCTAGAAGGATGTCTGCTACTAAAATTACAATATTCTCACTGGAACAGAAACGAATAATGCTTATACTTAAAAAACACGTCCAATGTAAAAAAAGAAAACCTCTCGTGTATTTTACAGCAAAAGTTGCTGACATAGTGACTGAGAATACCAGCTACTTCCTCCAAAGTGCTGTTTTCGACCAGTACTCTTAACGTTGAAGTACACCTTTATGCAGAAACCAGAAAAAGAAAAAACGTATTTATTGGTGCCAAATCTACTATTAGACCACTCGTGCACTAAGGCTTTTCTATAGCAGATGAGGACGTCAGTATTTACGCACGCCCGTGTTGCAATTATCATTCGTAGAAATGTCCTATATTTGATCTAGCGTTTCTTATTGCTTGCATGGTTTATATGATAAAAAAGTTTCGGTTTCGCATCACGAAGTACTTTTTAATCAAGTTACTGTTTGGATAATAAGAAAAACAGAACATACATTTCTGTCAAATATATAGTTATTTTACAGTGTATTCATCTACATTGTATGCTAAATTGCACATTAAATCGTAAAAACGTTCGCCTATTTATGGCTGAAGACCATGTGAACACTGTCAATTGCATTGTGCATTGAAAGTCATCTAGCAATAACTACATTTCGAAAAAAATCATTTAGAATATTGTTTTTCCGCCTGATAGTAACATAACTTTAATCAGCAACATTTCAGTCATTTTTTGATACAAAATAACATTTTCAATAATTCTCTTTCTATATCAGGAAATATTTTCTTTTCTCCTAATCTAAAGTTTGTGGAAATTAAATGGTTTATAGCAGTTTTTACCTTCCGATTTTTAGAAGGAATGTTTATATGAGGCAATAAAATCTAAAGGTAGGACATAATTTTTGTATCATTTGTAATACATATATATGGCTATAACCTTTTGAATTGTTAACATTGACATTTTTTCGATCTAAATTAAACGGGTATTTTCCCTTGCTTTCATTTAGGCTTTATGGGACGGGTGATAATACAATTACGTTTTCAAGTATCGTTGAAATTCATAACGAACTTTATAAATATAAATACATTGAGTTATGAGTGTCTGAATTTCATTGTAAGTTAATCCTTGAGCTTTAAAGAATATACTAATTAGTTGCAATTTGAAAAAAGCACATAGCTTTTTCATTCTAGCATCTTATTATTAAATCAACAAACATGCAACGAACAGTTTTGCAAGACGAAGAATTTTGAAGTTATGATGACAGTAGTGATTAAATAGCTCCTCCAGATGAACATTAAGTTCAATCATACTTCTACTCGTAGTATTAGAAGCTTTTGAAAAATTAAATTTATTCTTAAAGCGCTATTGGTCATATTTTAAGGAAGATATGCTGTTATTCAAAAAATAAAACCCCATTTGTATTCAATTTAAAAACTGGTGAACAGTGTTATAGGAACTGAAGATAATATGCTGTTGTTTTTTTGCAGAATAATCTTAATATATAAAAATAACGTGTCCCTGTGTTTGTGACCAATGGACTCCTCAGCTACTGAACCGATTTTAACCAAATTTTGCACGCAGTTTCAGTTTGATCCAACTTAAAAGATAGGATAGTTTTTATCTCAATTTAGGACCGCAATATATTTTTTATTGCAAATTATCTATTTAGCTACCAGCTTTTCTGTATTCTTGGCTAAGCCTTTTTACTGAGCCTTTTTTGACACCTCCATGGCTGAGCGACATAAAGCACACGTTCTGGCAGCTTCTAGATAGCTGTAAACAGGTTGTAAGTTAGCGGTGAGTTGAGTGTTATTTGACTTTTTTGTGAAGTAAATTATAAACAAATGCGTTACTTCCCTTGAAATTTATATGTGATAAGCTGACAGAAACGATTGTCACTTAAGAGTTTTTAAGCCTCTGAGGCTGAGAGGTGGAAAGCGCTTGGTGGGATAGCTCCTGGACTGCATTTAAGTGGCTGTTCTTCCTACTACTATTATATATACAAAAGTTTGTTTGGATGGATTTATGGATGGAGCAGTCAGTTGATAAGCAGTCCGAAAAAATTATCTTTTTTAAATAAGCCTTTTTTGAGCCTCTGTCGCCGGGCGACATAAAGCACATGTTCTGACAGCTTCTGGAGCGCAGTAAAATAGGCTGTAAATACAGAAACAATAATGGATGATTAATGTAGGTACTTAATTTTTTTTTTTTTGTATTTTCTAATAAAAAAACTTAATAAATTCAAAAATTTGCTTATTTATTGCCTTTAAGGCGGAATAGAGTTCGCTGGGTTAGCTAGTTGTTTATATATGTCATTAGTAATGGTCTTGAAAAATAGTTTACAAAAAAGTTATATCTGACAATCGCGAAATAAACTTTTTTTTTCACCGTTGCAAAATTGTGGGAGGCAGAATTTTTTCGATGATACCATTAGTGATGTGCCGGATTTTCGTATCCGAATCCGCAGATATCTGAGGGAAAAAATAGAACGGTATCCGTTTTACATTTGGCGGATCTAAAACGGATCTTTTCCAGCAATAAATTTTACTACATATTTAAAATTATACATATAGGTAACTATGAAATACTAGTAAATTCCATTTAATTTAAATTTTATTTTTCATAAAAAGTTACGCATCACTTTAACAATTAAATAGTCAATTTGATTAGTTAAAACCTATTTTAAAGCCTGAATCATTTCTTTTTTTTTAAATTCATTTTCAACAATTCAAATTCACAATTGGATACCTAGCGTAAAAAACAGTACCGGCACAGTGTACTGAGAAATAATTTAAGAAATATTTCTCACTTTCTGTTTTCCTTATACTGACACGAACCTCGTAAAAGTTCTTCTACCTCGTTTATGACAAACTGCAACAGCAGGATTGCACACTTAACAAAGAATTCATGAGAGGCATCCAATGCAATGGGCCATCAAAGGTGACAAATCGAACCATTAGACGAATTCGGAAAATAACGCTCCAAGCAGACGTTAGTTTTGTGATAATAAATGGATTTAATGTTATATTTACTCTAGTAGCGGAGACGGTCATTTTGTATGCTATTTCAAAAAAAAAAAAAAAAAACAGATATTGGCAGCACGGAATAAAAGTAATCATAGGTTCAATCAAAAGACAATTGAAGGACTTGGAGGAGGAAGGGGCTATGTTACATTTAAAAAGAAATAACGCTCTGGACAATGGTAAGCAATGTATATAGGTAAGCAAATAAAACTGAATACATAAAAAAGTGGATGTCATTAGACCAATTTCATGCGCATACTAACGACAAAACCAGAAAACAAAAAAGCTGCAACAACTGCATCAATAAAACTTTGAACTTTAATTACTCGCAATTTCTGTTTCGTCACGTAACCAATTCATCTCCCAAGTCCTTCTATTTTCTGTGTCTTAAAATTTTCTCCGATCAAGTTTCGATGAAAATTTAAGTCAATTACCTAGTTCAAGGAATCTTGAGCGATTTTATATGTAACAGAGTTTACACTATAAAAAAAGTAAGATGGAATATCTCACCTTGAGCAAAATATTCAGCTTAAGGTTTTTTCTGTAGTTTTGTTTATAGTTTGAAATTTTAAATGAATATTTATGTCCACAAAATCTTTGCATATCATGTAGCACAGAATTTATTTCATGAGCATAACATCGAAATAGAATGTTTCATTTGTTTGCTGCAGTAAACGTGCATCTCAATATTTTAGTGATGTTGACAAATAATTTAGAAGAAAAAACATTAAAATAACTTTTGATTTTACTACACAGGCAAGTTTATTTTTTATTCTTCAAGTGAAAAATTGATTATTTACTTTATGGTATTTTCACTAAATACATATCAATGACTCAAAAGAAGAAGTCCGAAAATGGTGATCTGGTAGCAAAAGCGGTTTGGTGTTGCATCGGCTATAAATCAGTTTAGAAGTACGTTCTACTTAGTGAAACTAGGATCAGAAAATACAATTTCAAATATCTTTAAGAGCAAGAATCTGAGAAACTGTCAAGCCTAGCATTATGAGGTGATTCATGACCTCTCAGATTTTCTCCCAAAAATTACCAAATGTTTATTATCTTATTGAAAGACCAAATCCAGAATGTTTTGCTCTAAAGTTGAGTTGTTTAGTTTTTATGGATCCCTAAAGATGAAGGTGCGACATCAAAAATTAAGCGGATTTTCAAGACATGGAAGTTGCCGTGAGCCAAAACTCTTACCAGGAACTGTTTAACTCCAATTTTCTTTTTGTATATGGAATATAGAAGGTTGAAATTATACAAAATGAATGTTAAATTTGTGGTAAGTTGTTGCCGTAAGGTCAGTGAAGGCCCTCAAAACAAGGCATTTTTGACGTCTTTTAGCATTTTTGAGGTCCAAAAACAGCTTGTACATTTCAGTTGGCACGGTAAAAGTAGTGTCGTTTGAAAGACCAGTGTAAACACTTTAAAATAATATATAAATAATCGAGGAAAGTTCAACGTGCTTTTAGTTGCGTAAGGCCGAAATATGAAAAATGTCATATTTTACCGATATTCAAACGGTCATAACTTCCTCTGCCAACAACATATTGAAATATTTCTTTTGCCAATGTCATAATCTATTCTTTGTCTTAACAGATTAGTTGAGTCCTTTGAGGCGAAATGTAAAAAAAAAATTTTACAAAAAATGTACAGGAAAAAATACATTTTTTGTAAAAAAAATTTTTGCATTTCACCTCAAAGGACTCAACTGTTCTGTTAAGACAAAGAATAGAGTATGACATTGGCAAAAAATATTTCAATATGTTGTTGGCAGAGGAAGTTGTGACCGTTTGAGTATCGGTAAAATATGACATTTTTCATATTTCGGCCTTACGCAACTAAAAGCACGTCGAACTTTCCTCGATTATTTATATATTATTTTAAAGTGTTTACACTGGTCTTTCAAACGACACTACTTTTACCGTGCCAACTGAAATGTACAAGCTGTTTTTGGACCTCAAAAATGCTAAAAAACGTCAAAAATGCCTTGTTTTGAGGGCCTTCACTGACCTTACGTCAACAACTTACCACAAATTTAACATTTATTTTGTGAAGTTTCAATCTTCTATATTCCATATATAAAAAGAAAATTGGAGTTAAACAGTTCCTGGTAAGAGTTTTGGCTCACGGCAACTTCCATGTCTTGAAAATCCGCTTAATTTTTGATGCCGCACCTTCATATTTAGGGGTCCATAAAAACTAAACAACTCAACTTTAGAGCAAAATATTCTGGATTTGGTCTTTCAATAAGATAATAAACATTTGGTAATTTTTGGGAGAAAATCTGAGAGGTCATGAATCACAGGCGTGACACTCTCTCAGATTCTTGCTCTTAAGACTTTTGGAGAAAAAAACCTATGTTTATATTTTTTAATCCTTTATCTTTATGGCTAAATTTTAGATTCTTCTGTTCACTAATAATAATAATGTAGCAGTAATAACTATCACAGCAATTCTATTCAAACTGCCTGTCTTCTCGAAATAAATGTTAAAAAAAGTAGAACAATCCGAAACGAGAAACTGCGCAATCTTTTTAGAGTATGTCCACTCCTGGTGAACAGCGAGAACAGCGTGCAAAAAGATTTTTATTATGTGGGAATTAAAAAAAGATGTGCATGACTCTTGCAATCCCGCTCCGATTCACGACCCAGATAGCACAAATAACCTTTAAACGTTTTATAAATGTTTTTAAGCGGTTGTTACAACGTTAATAACCATTTTACAACCTTTAAAAAACGAAGTGTGCTACTTGGGGAAGCCTAGGTTTATATTGAAACCAACATTTGAAAACAATAAAAATGTATACTATTTACCATACCATACATGCCATTACTTGGTTTTAAAAATGGCACCATACAGATAGTCGCTGTTATTATTTTCTCCAGGCGTTAAATGAAAGCTTCCAGTACCCGATCCAGCACATTTAATGGGATCTCCTCCTCAGCTTTATGCAACCTTTCCTTGAGTAAACTTCTTCAAAACGTTAATAATTTCTTGATGTAAAGGACACATACATTAATTTGCGTATTTTTCTCCTTTTTAAAATTTATTATAAAGATGTATTATCCTGCTTTAAATACTGTCCTCAAAGGGAGAAAATTGTTTGTTAATGATTTGACAGTAACACGGATGGGAGAAAAGGCATTTTGTTTGAAAGTACATTGATGTAATCACACTTTGAATGAAAAGTTTAAGATGTTTTTAAGCTCTACTAAATGATCTAACATTAGAACTAGGAAAATATTATCTTCAGAAAATTTAATATTTTAAAAAATGTAAATTTATGTTGATTTTATTTTCTGTCGTTCTGTAAGCATAAAAATAAGAAGAGATGTAGTAGGTATCAGTTTTTCGTTATCGCACAAGTACTCTCAATACCTGACTGAATACAAAGCTTCAAAATAAAATTTAGATTCACATTTCTGAAAACAATTTATTTTAATTAGTGTTGCAAAATACCTCCTATATGTAAAAGCAAACCGTTAAAAATAGATAGTACTCTTTTAACTAAAATGAATGCATATTCTCAACATGAGTGTTATTGATTTTCTCAGAATGTAAAATTGCAGAAACGCCTTTCTGCAATTGGCGTTGTCATAACAACACTGATTAAATTACTGGAAAATGCCGCTTTCGAAACTCCTCTGAGAAACGAAAAACAATTGCTTTCCAGCCTCAAAAATAATAACAGCTTTAAAATATGTTGTTTTTATGAATTTGTGGCCGTGTTTGTAAAAGGAGCTTAATCTTAGTAAACAAAGCTAATGCTATTTTAATTTTTAAAAATAAAGGCGTTAAATATTTTCCTTCATGTTTTTACGCCACTTATAGAGATTATTTTGCTTTTTCATTTTAATCTAAACATTTCAAATTGTTTCTAACAACCTTACTTCTCTCTTTATGAAAAATAATTCACTAGTTTTTTTGAGAATTTTTGGCTGTTAAATCTCCTGGGACATGAACAATTTTGAATAAGCAAATAAGGTGTGACCTTTACTTTTGCAGTCCCCATTGTGTTCATGTGTGTCGTCTTACACCTTTTTCTTTATGTTTATATGAATATAAGAACTCTTTTAATTCGTATTATCTTACTAGTTAAAGCACATGAAACCATAGATCTATAGATTAACTGCTTTGGGGTGATTTCTCCAAATATAATCGGTAAGTAGCATAACTAATTGATAAAAGAAGAACTTATAGTTACTCGGCTAAACTATGAAATATTAATGAGAGTTTTAGTAGAAACCATGCTTAATTACGTGATGTTTTCTATTTGTAAAAATTTTTCCATAATGTTACGAAAACAAATTTATGTAACAGCAATTTACTAGTTTTTAGAACTGAAAGTTTAATTTCTTAATATAAAACTTTTACATTGTATGATGTACTTATGTATCAGGGGTACCTGCCTCGTAAGAATAACAACGCAAGGTTTTTAAGCTTTCAAGCACGAAAATTGAATACACACACACACGCGCGCGCGCGAGAGAGAAAGAGAGCGCGCGCAAACAAATAAAAAATAAAATAAATAAATAAATAAATAAATAAATAAATAAATAAATAAATAAATATATATATATATATATATATATATATATATATATATATATATATATATATATATATGCTTCTTCATTAAGTTTTAAATACACATGTCAATAACCACTTTTCGTCTTAGTCAGTGTTCCAATAGGGCTTGCAGCAGAAAATAATAAATACTGAAAAAATAAAATAAAAGCAAAAATACTACTAACTAAAAGAAATAGCTTAAAACAGTTTTTATACAAAAGTTTTTAAAGTTGTGAGAGAATATGCATTATGCACGTAATGAACAACTGCTAAAAGAATGCGAGTAAGATTAAAAATAAAAAGAAAAAAAAAAGGGTGAATACATGAAAAAAGAAAGAACGGAACGGGTAAAATACTGGATACTGACAGAAATGCTGAGAGGCATATTGTACAATCAGTCAATCATAATAATACCGCTTGCTAAGAGCGGAAATCAGAATTAAAAAATATCAAATACAAAAGTAATATTGTAAAATTAAAAGTAACTGCAACGGTATAATGTTCTGAAAAGACAGAATGATAATAAATAACCAAATAATGTATAAAAAATATTATTAGCGTTTTTAAGCAGATGTTGGAAATTAATTATAAATAGAGAGTAAAAAAGGCAAACTGAAGTGCTGTAAACAACGTGAACATTATTAGTTGGAGAAAAAATGACCTTCTAAAAGAAAGGTTACTTAGTGAAGCGAAAATGCTTTGATAATTGCAGTCAAATAAAAGAATTAGCTACAATTGTTTTACATATGTAAAAAGGACTTGACGTATTCTTTCTCAATGTTTAAAAAAATATTCAATCATTTTTAATAATTCAAGTAATGATTGTTTTGAAAATATTTATTTTGAAATTTTGCTGGTACAATGTTAAAAAATCTTTCCTGTTTTTCTAGCTTGCTTTTTCGTAAAATTAAAAGCACGTTTTAGATAGAGATAAATTTCTTGGAAAAGTATGTTTTAACGAAAAATAATTAACAGATATGAATTAAATTAATTCAATTATTGTTTCAAACTAAACATTTGAATTAAGAGTCATTATGTAGAGAAATTTCGATTTGAATATAACATAGTGTTCGAAGATCTCTACCAGGGCACCTCATTCTATGCTTCTTTTTCTGTTTAACTCATGTGTTAACATTTTGTGGGAAAAAAAACATTAGCGCCTAAGTGGATGTAGCGGCTGGACATAAATGTTTTCCAGTTGTACTATATAGTATTCGGTGAGCAAAAAAAAAAAAAAAAAAAAATGCATTACATCTTCATTTTGAATGCGTTAAACATAAAACAAAATTTTAAATAATAATAATAATAACAGTAATAAATAAATTAATAAAAAATCTCCCCCTTCAGTGATAAACAGTAAAAAGTACTCAGTTCCAATTCATATAGAGATACATCTGTAAATAAGCTTTCCTTTGACTGTTTGCTCTTTTAATGTTGCTAAAGCAGCCAAACTTACGTTAATATTTGTAGAATTCATAAACATATTCGAAAGTTTCATAGCAGAAACTAATCCATACCAATTCTTGCATTTGACTTTTCTCTTTGTTGTTGTTTGAATTATTTCTATATTTAATAAGATACAAAAACAAGTTAGGTAATTGGAAAAATGTTTACTGTACAATCCTGTTGAACGGATTGGCGTCGAATTTTAACCATCAACATTGGAGCCCATCTATAGGCCGTTATTTGATTGACTGATCGTGTTACTCCTCGAGAGCTAACGATCGCGTACACATGAAGAAAGTTATTTGCATGTACAAACCTGTTGGGACATTGTGTCGTTCTTTTTCGGGGTTGCCAAACGTCCCGGATTTTCAGGGACAGTACTGTATTTTGAGACAATACCTTCCATCCCGGAGAACTTCGATACGGGACGGCATACGTCCCGAATTCGGACCTAGTCTTCTATGTAAGAAAACGAAAGGCAAGTAAGTTTTTCTCCTTTATAAAGTCCCCTTTTCTTCTTACGTATCGTGTTGGATGTTCTGCACCGCAAAAAGTGTTTAACTATCATTCCTAACACTTTAATTCTGACCACATGTCTCGTCTCTAATGTTTGTATGTTTAAGGTTTGGCTACAGAGAGCCCCGAAAAAGTGTTAGGACTATGGTCCATCAATATCTTAATCAAGCCCTGTCTGGAGAAAACTTTCGTACATATACCCTTTATATATGGGTTTCAGGACAGAAAAGACTTTGTCGAGGTTGCAAAAATTCACACGGCAAATTTGTTAACTTAATTCTATAATAGACAAAAGGTCCCCAAAAATGCTTTGCAGTGGGCTCCACAGTTTATAAATCCGCCATTGAGTATGTTAAATATTTCAATGCGAAGCGTAAGTAATTTATAGCGAAAAACTGATATTTATTATTGTTACTAAAATACCTTTAGTAACAAGTCTTTACATAAACGTTAAAATAATTATTACTACAGTAACATACGAACATATTTGAAATAGTCTCTAAATTTTCCATGGTTTTAATGAATGATCATAAAATAATTTTATTCTTAAATGTACCAGAAATTGCATAAGTGCTGCATAATGCTTAAAAGCGGCATCAAGTTCAAAGTTGCTTCCCTGTAAATCAAATAAATGGCAGCAAGGCGGTGTGTTTACTGTAATGTGCAATCTCTTTCCATTTGAGTTACAGTATTAGTTCATTTCGTAAATTATGCATACTTCTATGTTTCTCAAAGCCATCAACATCAATACGTAATATAAATACGTTTTAAATTTAATATAAAAGGTTACAGCATTTCCGAATTTCTGAGAGAGCGAGTAGCCATTATTAATATTTAAAGGCAGAAAATATGCGTTTTTCAATTCTCATTCCTTACTTCTTAAAGCAAAGTTCTAAACTAGCTGAGATTTCTACAAATATTACGGATATTTTATTAGTGTTATTCATTATGATGATTGAAAAATGCAAAGTTCTTAAAAAAATACATGTTAATTAATGTCTCAACTGCGAACTAATTAAAGAAAATGGAAAATATAATTTTAATTGAAATACATTTTTAAGAAATAAAATAAAAATAAAACTAAACATAAGAAGAACACAAATCATAATAACAATGATAATAGAAAAAAATAAATACATTCAAAAGGAAATTAATTAATTAATGTACGTTAATATTGACGGATATAAATATCTCGCAAAAAAAACATACATTAAACCGGAGGGACGCACCGTTAACACGCTTTAAGAAAGTATAAATATGATTTTTAACTAAATGTAATAGCACAAGTTTTTCTTTATGCTAGTAAAGTAATTTATACAATGATAATAGAAAAAATAAATACATTGAAAAGGAAATTAATTAATTAATGTACGTTAATATTGACGGATATAAATGTATCGCAAAAAAAAAACATACATTAAACCGGAGGGACGCACCGTTAACACGTTTTAAGAAAGTATAAATATGATTTTTAACTAAATGTAATAGCACAAGTTTTTTTTTTTTTTTGTTTATGCTAGTAGAGTAATTTATACAATCATAATAGAGAAAGACACTGAGAAAAATCATTTAACTTTTTTATAACGTAAGATTTGTGTTTTGTTTATGTACACACACATACAAGCACTTATATATATGCATAAAATTAACCAGCAATTTAAAGTGCTCAAATGTTGTCTGCGTTGCAACAGAAGTCCATGCCAATATAAATCAAGCAAATAAACTGTCGGAGTCAGTAGCTCTCTAACTTTATATTCGTTTCATTGTGCAGAATTTCCATGTCCCATATTTTAAGTATCCATAATGGTTTTCTGAAGTACTTTAGGAGATGGGACGATGCCAACTTCCTGTTCCAGATAGGAATGACGGATGATATCATTGGAGGCCACTTTTCCATTTGAATGTCATAACTGAGGACATACCCATGCTTTCTTTAGCAATGCATCTTAATCATCACGATTCTTGGGAAAGATTAGAATTGAGTGTTTATTCTTTTTATGGCTTGTGCTGCATAAAGCTATAAACATATGTTTTTTCGGATGCTTATACGTATCCTTTGTTGAAGGATCAGGGGGTGATTGCTTTTTTCTGATGTTTATCAGATTCAGATAAACATGCATCAAAATGATTATTATTTCCTGGGACATTCCTCATAAAACGATGTAATATTCATTCGTGCTTTTAAGTGTTGCACGCAATTTTCATCAGCAGCAAACTATTTTTTTTTTAATATAAAATGTCAAGAACCTTTAAAGAAAATGAAAAGTTTACAGACATATAAATACCTAAGAATAGATGAAAAATGTAGTAAATCAAGAAAATAATTTTTCAGGAACTAAGAGATCAGGAATTAAAATATTTTTCAGAAAATATTTTTTTCACTAATAATACTTAACAGCACGACATTTAGGAAAATGGGTGAAACATGATGGACCTTGTGCAAATGGAGGTTGAAACAATCCAAGGCTTGCTACTCTACATTTACTGTGGAGGAGTACAAGAATTATCTCCCTTAAAGAAGCAATCAATCTCTATTTGCCAAAGTATATGATATAGCTGCTGACCGTTACGATTTTCCTGAATTGCTAGACATTTGCTGAGAAGTAATTATAGCGGACATTTTTGTGAATGCCGTGTTTGATATTGTATCTGTTGCGCAAGATATGCGCAACTATGAATTATCAATTAAGGAACTGAAATATTTTGTGTCAAACTATGGAAAGGGCTTTCCAAAAACCTACCACCTGAACGCAATGTGTGCTATAAAAATATATATATACTATACATAATATAAAAAAAATATACTACGCTGCAAGGTTTCTTGACACTGGCGATGGCGTCGTGACGTCAGCCAATGGAAAACGAGCTAGATAAAACGTCACAGCCTACTTGGCGAATTAGAGGAGATCCTTAACTGCTTCTCAGCTCTTATTGGCTCTGCGCGTAGTGACGTTTAGTGTCAAGTTAAATTGCTTTCTGGTATAACATCCCAGTTTTGTTTACAAAAATGTTTGAATTGCCATCTGTAGTGCCCGGCAACGGTGAGTTTTATCGACTTCTTTCTCCTGGTCGCACGGGTTAGTTTAGCCTGTTGTTTTGGTGCAGAGGAGCAGAAATAGGATCAGAGTAGTTTTGATAGGAGAAATAGACCCCCCCCCCAGATCCGAGAGAGAGAGCAGCGGTTTTGCGGGCTGGCTCTGATTGTTTGTTGGGTACAAGTGATGTGGACATCTTCTTATGTTGATTGTACATAGTATATAGTACGTGTGCATGTAAATAAATGTGACGAAATTTGAACTAGTTGAGTCAACGACAGTTCATCTTTATAACGAAATACAGTGGACAAACGGCTTACGGAGAAGCCGAACCCGCTACAGACTCTTTCTGGATAAAATTTTACTTTGAGAATCTCTATGAGTACATTATTAGCTTTCTCAATTACTTATGATGCATATAAAATATTCTATATCCTTAGGTTGAAGTAAGAATTATAATTAAACCTAGCTTCAACCGGTTAAAGTAGGGGTTAACCAGGTTTTATGGCGAAAGACCGAAGAGGTCCTAGTACTTTTCCCTTTAACCAATCGTACGTGGTTACAGCCGGCATTATCTGGTTAAAAGCCATTTGGTAAAGCTTATAAATTTTGTTTTGAAAAAATTAGGCGTCCAATAACTTTGCCAATTTTTAATGATGGAGCTACTCTAAAAGAAAATTTGGAATTCATTTTAAATGAACTTTATCCAATCCCACAAAGAAATCCATTTTCTAATAGACAGTTCACTACAACTTCGACTTCGTCTTTTAACGATTTTTCAAATGCTGAACCAGAAATTTCAGTTGAAGAAATTAAAAATACTTTAAATTCATGTAACTGTAAAAAAGCCCCAGGAATTGATTCAATAGATTACGCAATAGTTAAACTGATCTTTAAAACACTTCCACAACTACTCCATTGCTTCTACAACAAATGCCTCGAGCTTTCTTACTTTCCAGATGTTTTTAAAATTGGTAAATTGATTTTATTTCTAAAAAAAGGGAAAGATATCAAAGATATTTTTTCATATCGACATATAACACTGTTACCAACCTTAGGAAAACTTTTAGAAAAAATAATTGTAAAAAGAGTTCAATTTCATTACCAACATTTTTCTCCAAAAAATCAATTTGGTTTCAAAAAAGGATATTCAACAGAAGATGCTTTGCAAAATATTTGGGAAAATCTCCTTGATTATAATATTACTGGTCATAAATTAATGATTTCGTTGAACATTCAAAGAGCTTTTGATAGCATTCCGCATCCTCAACTTCATAACAAAATTTCTCAATTGCATTGTCCCAGAATTTTAAAAAATTTTCTTCATAGTCTGCTTGAAAACAGAAAATTAGTTATGGATTCTAATAATGAAGTTGTAACTCATAATCAATTAATAGGTGTTCCACAAGGATCTTGCAGCGGCCCGTTTTTGTGGTCATTAATAGCAGAAGATATTCTCCATACATCAATGCCAAGAGGAGTTTTCATTCAAGCATTCGCTGATGACTTTGTGATTGGCGTAGTTAAAGGGACAATAAAGAACATGGCAGAAGAGGCAAATTCAGCTCTTATACAGTTCAAAAATTGGGCAGATTATTATAACTTGAAAGTCTCAACTGATAAATCCAGTCTACTACTTTTTAGAAGAAAAACTAAGAATCAAAATATTAAATTTAGAACTGAAAAAATTAAAAGAGTTAGAACTTTAAAATATCTTGGAATCATTCTGGATGAAAACCTTTCATTCTTACCACATATACAGCATTTGAAAGTCAAATCAACCAATTATTTACAACATTTAAGACGCCTAGCAGGAAAATATTGGGGTTACAATATTAGTTTCAGAACACGCTTGTACAACTCAGTTTTTCTCAGAATAATTGCTTATGCAGCTCCGATTTGGGCAAGAAATCCAACTACAAGATTAAATTTAAATCTTCTGAAATTGCAACGTCCTTTATTATTAAATTTAACTGGAGCTTACGCAACAACAGCAAATAGTTCTTTACAAATAATCACTGGTATACCTCCTTTAGATATTCAAATTTCCTACGAAGCAAAAATAGGAACATTACTTAGACTTAACAAGGATGTTGTAACCAATTTTGGAATTCTTCGATCGTCTACGTTTGAAAAGAAAGTCAAAACAATTTTATTTCATCCAAGTGTTTCCTTAGCCTCTTCATTAAAAATAAACTCATCAAATTTGGACAATTCAAACAATAATGTTTCTAAATCCCGTTACTTCACAGATGGTTCGAAAACAAAACAAGCTACAGCGGCTGCTTTCCTTATTTTAAATAGCACAACTCCTACTAACGAAACCACCTATCTTCTAAATGTCTCCAACTCAATTTTTCAAGCTGAAGCGTTTGCTTTAAGAGAAGCAATAAATCATGCAGTAACTCATAATAATTTACCATCAATTATATACAGTGATAGCCAATCAGTCATCAAATCAATAAGTAATCTAAACCCAACAAGCTCATTAATAGCTGAAATCCAACAGCAACTTATTAATCACCATCCTATAAAAATTTCTTGGATTAAAGGTCATTCAAACTCTGATGGAAACAATAGAGCTGATTTTCTAGCAAATCAAACAGCAAATGGATTATTAGTACCAACAAAACAATATTCTTTACCATTTCCAAGAATTGCAAAGCATAAATTATTACAAGACTTACTGACTGATTGGCAAGAACGTTGGGATCAAGAACTTACAGGAAGAGAAATCTATAAAATTCGTTCCAAAGTTAAATTTACTCCTTTGAATTTAGACAGACATGAAGTATTTTTCTTTACTGGCCATGGTCCATTTCCTTCGTACCTAAAAAGATTCCACCTAAGAAATACTGATCTCTGCAGATGCAAAGCACCTGGAAATCCTCAACATTACATACAGCATTGTATTCATACTTCTTCATTCCATCTTCGTTCTACAGGCAATTGGACTCAAGACTTAAAAAACTAATATTCGTTTCCTGCAGCAAAAAAGAAAATTACTGCTCTTATTTCTTTTCTAATAGACTACGAGCATTTTCTTTTCGGATAATTTTTATTTTTATTTATTTATTTTTTCTTAACGTCAATACTAATTAACTGCACCTTTTTCTTGTTCTTTCTTCTATTTATTTATTAAATTATCTACATTTTTTTTCTTTAATTATAATGTTTTATTATTTATATATATAAATATATATTTTTTTTCTTTTTCATTTAGTTTTTGTTATTTATACATTTTATTATTTATTCCTTTAAAAACTTTTTTCATTTATTTTATTTATTTATTTATTTATTTATTTTTTCCATTACCATTATGTAAATATTTTACTTATATTTTTATTTCAATTTATTATTAACCAAAATTATTTTTCTGATGTATATACCAAATTGAATGTTTACCCATGTGGGTTGTTTTGTACTTTTCACATACGTCATCCCGTAATTTGTTAAATTTAACATTGTTGAATATGTACAAAGGGATGGCGTATTTTTGAAAAAAAAAAAAAAGTCAGTGAGTTTGGGATAACCACAAGAATGCCCCTGCTGTCGTAGGAAATTGCTTCAGAGACCATAACTCCAGGTGTGAGTCCCGTGTGTCTAGGCCGTAGACCGCTTGGATGCAGGCTGTCCCCTGGCCTCCTTCTGACCAATATACAGCCACCACTGGCACTAATTCAGAATCTGTTTTCATCAAAAATTACAACAAATCTCCACTCCGACCTCCAGTGAACTCTTTCGTGGCACCACTGCCGTCGGAAAAGGCAATGGTTTGCAGTCAATGGAATACGGGCTACAGGTTGCCTGGCTCGGAGCTGTCCTTGAAGTAAACAGTTTCTTACCGTTCCTTGGGTCACGACGGTACCAACTGTAGCTCGAATGTCAGCCGCAGATGCAGTACGATGCGCCACAGCCGTACGCAAGATTCGGCGATCTTCCTTCTCAGTCATGCCACGTGGCAGCTCGGAACTCGATCTTCTTGAGGTAGTACCATCCCTTGCCCATAGCTTCCAATAATCATGCATGGTGGAAACATTCCCACCCAAATCTTTCTGCAATATCGCGAAATGAAAATCCACCGTCTCGTAGCCAAATTGTACGACCTCGTTCAAACTCGGTGAGCTGTTGATAATGGCTTCTTCGTCTTCTTAAAGGCATTCCTGGCTAACATGAACGCAATTCGTCAAATTTCACGGAAAAATAATACATACGAGCTTCACAACACGCTTTTAAAACAAGTCAAATTTGCATGTTCTGAGTGACGCCAGCTGCGCCACACTTATGCGTGGAACACGAAATTTCAATCGATGTCATCTTTCAGTTGTATAAACACGCCTACCAAATTTCGTTTATCTAACACAAGTCTTTCTTGGTGTTGGGATTTTTTTTTCCGCCAGTGTATGAAAAGATAATAAAAAGAACCAAACAGAATAATAAAAATAAAAATAAACAAAAAAAAAAAAATAATAATAAAGGCAACGTTGCTAAAGCCTGAAGATGACACTCTGGGCGATTCCAAGTTCCTCAGAAACCTCCTTCTGAGTGCCCCCACATTCCAGGCGGCCGATAATTCTACCGCGTAAAAAGTCATCAGAATGCTTCTTTTCGGTCATTACTACTCTGCCAGAGCACCTATTTATTTATTTATTTATTTACTTAAACCCCACCAGTCACCACCGTACCTACCCTGATGAGGGTTTAATCGGATGACGAAATTTGGTAGGCGTGTTTATACAACTGAAAGATGACAGTGATTGAAATTTCGCGCTCCGTGCATAAGTGTGGCGCAGCTGGCGTCACTCAGAACATGCAAATAGAACTTGTTTTAAAAGCGTGTTGTGAAGCTCGTGAGTATTATTTTTCTATGAATTTTGACGAATTTCATTCATGTTAGCCAGGAATGCCTTTAAGAAGACGAAGAAGCCATTATCAACAGCTCACCGAGTTTGAACGAGGTCGTACAATTTGGCTACGAGAGGGTGGATTTTCATTTCGCGATATTGCAGAAAGACTTGGGTGGGAATGTTTCCACCATGCATTATTATTGGAAGCTATGGTCAAGGGATGGTACTACCTCAAGAAGATCGAGTTCCGAGCTGCCACGTGGCATGACTGAGAAGGAAGATCGCCGAATCTTGCGTACGGCTGCGGCGCATCGTACTGCACCTGCGGCTGAAATTCGAGCTGCAGTTGGTACCGTCGTGACCCAAGGAACGATAAGAAACTGTTTACTCCAAAGACAGCTCCGAGCCAGGCAGCCTGTAGCCGGTATTCCATTGACTGCAAACCATTGCCGTTTCCGACGACAGTGGTGCCAAGACAGAGCTCACAGGACGTCGGAGTGGAGATGTGTTGTAATTTTTGATGAAAACAGATTCTGCCTTAGTGCCAGTGGTGACTGTATATTGGTCAGAAGAAGGCCAGGCGACTGCCTGCATCCAAGCGGTCTACGGCCTAGACAAACGGAACCCACACCTGGAGTCATAGTCTCTGGAGCAATTTCCTACGACAGCAGGGGCACTCTTGTGGTTATCCCAAACTCGCTGACTGAAAATTTGTCGTCAGTCTGGTAATTTAACCAGTAGTACAGCCCCTCATGAATAGCATTCAAGGGGGAGTTTTCTAACAGGATAACGCTCGCCCTCACATCGCTGCTGTAACGCAATGTGCTCTACAGAGTACTGACATGTTACCATGACCTGCAAAAACACCAGGTCTGTCTTCAATTGATAACGTATGGGATATCATTGGACAGCACCTCGAGCATCATCCACAGTCAACAATGACGGTCCTTATATTGACACAACAAGTGCAACAAGAATGGCACTCCATACTACAAAGTGACATTCGGCACCTGTATGACATAATGCTTGCACGCTTGCAGGCTTGCCTTCAAAATTCTGGAGGTTACACCCTCTATTAAATTAACATAATTTCATATTTGCACAGCATTTTCTTGAGCTTAAATTATCCAGTGATCTTGTACATTTAATCAATTAAACATGTTAACTAGACAATTGCATTACCCAAATTTCATTACTCTACAGTTATTTTTTCTTGGTGTTGGAATTTTATTTTCCGCCAGTGTATATACAGAAAAAGGCAATAATATAACGTTTAAAGTTTTTAGGCAGGATATTTGAAGTCTTCTATTTCAGTGCTGAGTAAAAATATTATTTTATGAAGATTCTTGCGAGTAGCTGGATGATGTAGAATATGAGCTATATTTTTGGATACAGGGAGGTTGGAATTATATGTGCAGTGGAAAGAGCTAGTTAACGGACAATTGAATATGTAATGTTTAGGAGTTCCAAGTTGGCTGCAAACACATAATGGTGAGCTTATTATCTTGAATCTGTGTAGATGTGAAGGAAATGGACCGTGTGCACTGAGAAAATGTACTTCCATAGGATGTTTGCATCGTGGTTTTAGCTTGACTTTTGGTAGGATTTCGTGAACTCTCCGACTGGTTTCTGCAGTGTCCCAGATTTCCTGCCAATTTGGAAGAAGATTAGACCAAAGGTGAAGTTTGAGAAAAGATTTTGGTAGAGGAATTTTAAATACTAACGAATGTGCTGGGTTCATTGCTGCAGTTTTAGCCAAAAAGTCGGCTCGTTCATTGCCAAAGTGTTCCTTATGGGCTCTAACCCAGGATAGATTTATATTTGGATGTTCTCTGCAAAGGGATTGAATGTCTCTGACTAACTTTGAAGAATGCATTGGGTTCTTGATTGCTTTAAGCGAAGATAAACTATCAGAAAATTTTGTAGTGTTGAAGGTAATGTTTTCTGATGCAATATAAAGTAAAGCGAGAAAGATGGAAAAAAGCTCCGCTTGAAATACTGAATTATATGCTGTAAGTTTGGCTGATCAATCGTAGACAACCTGATTGTTGGAGATGTGAGCAAATGCTGAGCCGGTTCGATCACATATTTTCGATCCGTTCGTGAAAATCCCAGTGTGCAGTGTTAAAATATTCGGCTCTTCCAAACTAATATTCGGAATAGCGCACTGTATTATAGGATGTTCAATTGTTCAGTCCATTTTTGGCTTTCTTATTCAAAGTCATTGGATGAGTTGACATTATTAAAAGATTCCAGAGCACCTAAAGGCTTGTAAAAAGCGTGCGAACAATTTTACTTCATTGCCTGCATTCCCTATATCTCACTCTCTTTCACTCTCGTCATTGTGACGCACAATTGGCGTCACCCAGTTGCTTCCTGTAATTTGCATATTATTCGTGAAGATGTGTATATCCATTTTACGGTTGATTTATTCATTTTAGAGTTCGATTTTCTGGGAATTCTAAATTTAAGGACAAGAGTGTATTTGGTACGGATTCAGGAAAGGGAATTGGAACAAAGGTTAGCAGATAATATTGATAGGAACCTAAAGGGGTTTTTTGCTTGCGCAAATTGTGGGAAAATTCGAAATAGTCAAATTGGGCCATTGGTTGATGAGCATGGAAATTCAATTCAGAATGATAGGGATATTTCGAATGTTCTAAATGACTTTTTTTCCTGTGTTTTTAACGATAACTGTATCTCAACTGTTGACACAAGCAAGACACAGGCTACTGTACAGCTTGAGGACTTTGTATTTTCCATGAAGGAAGTATTACTTCATTTGAAAAAAAAATAAAACGACAAAAGCTCCGGGACCAGATAATATTTATATACAAATTCTTGTAGACTCTGCGGAGGAATTAGTAGACGTTATTGCTAATAATTTGAATGCTTCTTATAACTCAGGGATAATGCCAGAGCACTTTAAATTGGCTAACATTACGCCGCTCTTCAAGAAAGGGTCTAGAGGTAATGCAGGAACTTATAGACCTGTGAGTCTGACTTCAGTGGTTTGTAAAATTTTTGAAATATTGATCAAAATTAAGATTATGAATTTCTTAGAAAATAATGGACTGTTGACTAGTTTGCAGTATGGTTTCAGAAAAAGAAATCGTGCGCTACTAATTTATTATATTTCTACGACAAGGTTACCATGGTTTTGGATAACAAAAAGTGTGTAGATGTTGTTTACATAGAGTTTCAAAAAGCTTTCGATAAGGTGCCTCATGTAACACTACTCAGTAAATTAGCTGATTTCGGAATAGGAGGTAAAATTCAGTTTGGGTTAGGAATTGGCTGACAGGAAGGAAGCAACAAGTAGGGTTATTTAGGG
>JAXGGA010017347.1:0-24561 GCA_038373865.1 Uloborus plumipes | reverse complement strand
AAATAAGCTCAGATAACGTTTTTTTTTAATTCAAATTACGACTATTTTGTATTATGAATTTTATGGGAAATTTAAACTATACATTATCAAGTAACACATTTTCTTATTTCTAATTTTGCAATAATATAAAGCAAAATTTTGCTTTGAAATCTTTTTTTAAGAATAATACGCATGTAATTTTTCTAACATACAAGTTAAGAAGAAAATATTAAACAGGACCAGTGTGTTAAAAAATAATAATAATAAACTTATACTCAAATAATCAATTAAAAATTTTATATAACTCCAAAAAACAAAGGTACATATTTTCTGAAGATTCAAATCAGCAGCTTAAATATATTTTTAAGAGTTATGCTAAAGTTGTTCACTTTTTAAAAAACAAATGAGTAAACTTATACTTAAATAATCAACTTGAAATTTTACTTTAGTTCCAAAAAATTAAGATACACATTCTTAAAAGTAGCAAATTATCATTTTAAATACATTAAGAGTCATGCTAAACACATTCACTTTTTTAAAAACAAATTAATAAACTAATTCTTAAACAATCACCTCGAAATTCAACTTCATTTTGAAAAAATAAAGATACATTCTTTGATGCAAATGTTATATTTATGGGTTATTCCAGCCAAAATGGTACAAATCATGTCTGAAATTGTCGAGTTAAGTTTATCAAATGAAGTAATTTTCGCCAACTAATCGTTGTTTTAAAAATTATTCTCTGTTTATTTGTGCATAATAAAGTGTAAATGGCTTGTATATGAGTCATTCATTAAGGGTTTTGAATAGTTTGACCACTTTGTGTAACAGAGGAGACAAATGAGGTTTGAAAAATATATTTCTAATCGTAAAGAAAAGTTAATTACAGAACAAGTATAAAATGGACTAAACATCCTAAAACTAATTCTGTCTGCAATTTCAAGAAAAATATTTTTTGCACCATTAATGCGACTGTAACAGAGTGGACATCCCACAGTGCAAATTAACTATCATCAGCAAAGAATTTTAGGCTTATCTTAGTTGCTGACTATATAATTCAATGTATCAAGTAATCACAGCAATACATTACTTACTTCTTAAAAAATATCACATGAATGCAATTGCTTATTTTATTTCTGAAAGGCTTGTAACAGAGTGGACAGTTTGAAACATAAAAAATCTAGGAACAAAGATAAATAAGTGTTTTTCCAAGATTTTTTTGTTTACATACATAAAAATCAGCAGAAAGGGTGTCAGAAGTATTTTTTGTGCTGTGCATTGCAAATGATTCTGTTACATTTCAGCTTAATCCTTAATTGCATTTAAGTCCTGCATTTCGACGCTGGACAGATTCATTTGCTTATTAATTTTGCGAGTAAGTTGTAAATTGTACTTCATGAATGTGTTCATATTCATGTTATATTACACACATATTTTTTGTTATTTGATTGAAGCATAACACTACTTGTCAAAAAAAAGTTTACAATACTGTGTTCGGGCTTTGGACCCATATGATTAAAAGCATGTATCAGGAAACAGAATCATTTAGCTTGTTAGTTTATGCATAATTTTGAAAGCAATAAATAAAACATTGTTCATTGTATTTGTACGTTCATAAAATTTTTAATGGATCTCATTTTCTACATTATTTTTTATCATCATTTATTTTTTCGAAACATTTCTCCTTCTATGAATTGAAATCATACCATAAAAATGTTTCAAGTAACTTTCATAGAACTGCAAACTCTGCATATATGCTATCTGAGGGGAATCCCTTTTACCCCAATCTTGCGCCGCTTCCCCGTGCATATGATTCTGTACATAATTGACATCTCATACAAATGTTGTACTGTTCGTACCTCACATAGTTAACACTTCTTGTCAAGCTTAAAAATTCTAGTAAATTCTTAAGTGACAGCTTACATAATCTTGTAGTTTATCTTAGTACGAAAACTGAAGTGCTATAATATTTAAATTTTATTTATGAGTTTTCCGACTTAACATATGTAACATACAAACTACGAAAAATCGAGTGATTAATGTTTGGAAGTTTCTAATTAAATCAATTATACATAAACTTGAGAAATATAAAAAACGTATTGGAATAATTACATTGTTGGTCATTGACCAACAAGTATACTATGTTGATGAACATAGCAGCAGTTAATCTTAAATTGCATTTTAAGTCCTAGCAATTTGAAGCTGGGGCAGATCATTTTTTCCTTCTTTTGCCAAAGATTTTTTTTTTTTTTTTGAGTCCTTTATAAATGGCTTATGCCTAAATAAGTAATACTTGGTTACACACAATTAGATGGAGAACAAATAAAAAAATACAATTAATTGGTGGTAAATATTAAAATTAATTACCAAAATTCTGAAGTATCGGGACTGATTTGTACCATTTTCGCTGAAATGACCGATATATTATTATTATTATTATTAAAAATTATTCTAAACATGTTCACTTTAAAAAATAAATTAATAAACTTATATCTAAATAATTAACTTAAAGTTTTACTTAAATTCCAAAAAACAAAATACACTTTCTAAAGATGCAAATTAACATCTTAAATACAGTCGAGTCTCAATAGCTCATAGTCCCAAGGGACCGGCTAAAAGCTTAGAGTTATTGATAGTTCGAGTTACAAGCAGTTCCTACCGTCTTTTCAAGAATTTGGGACCAAATGAAAACTTTGAAATAAAGGTATATTTGAGTTTATAAAGCTTCGAGTTATCGAGACTCGATTGAATGTTATTGAGGGTCATGCTCAACATGTTCTCGAGGAGTTACGGAGCGGCGTGACAGACGTGAACAGATTCTAATAGCAGAGAAATATCTTTTCTGAAAGGAAGGGATTACAAAAAGAAAGAACGAAACAAAGTGCAAGATTCAAAATTTCTTTACACACATTCAAACTCTTTCAAAAAAAAAAAAGCATGGCTAAGTTGCGACGATTCATGGGGACAGATGTTTACATTATCTAGAAGAACACTTTCGCCAATGTTAGATAGGTTATTTATTGTATGTTATTTTCAATTATAATAAAGCAATAATAGTGGCAAAGTAAAAAATATCTAATTACAACATCATTGGGTGTTAATAGATCGCAATTTTTGTTAGAAGTACAAAAACTAAAAATAAAAGAATTCAATAAATAAAATAATTTGAGAATTTATATTAAAAGCTACTGCGATTAATTTTTATGAACTAACGATATGATCGTAAGTTTTTTTCAACCTTTTGTCGCACATTAATCCTTGAAGGTTTGTAGCTTTTTCTTTCTAAATATTTTAACTAAAATATTTTTGAAAAGCTGAAGACAATCATACTTTATCTGGAAATTGTGAAAAATCAAATATGCAGAATGCTTCCATGTCCAGTACAAAGTCGGAGGAATAACATATAATTTTTGTTTTAGAAGCAAAAATTGGTAAAAAGGAAAGATGAAAAGTAATTACATCATCTAAAAGGTTTATCAAACAATGAAATTTTTAACAGGGATTTTTGTGAAAAAGAAAATATTCAATTAGGTCCTCACATCATACCGGATAACCCTCACTTCAATTCCGGATATCTCCACCATCAATACCGGATACTTTGCCGGATATCCTGCAAAAATCTTCCGGATATCCGTATCCGGGTGGTCAGCCGGATCGGATATCCGGAACTACCGGATACTTAAAATGTCAGTCGGATAGGCCGGATACCTGATATCCGATCCATCCCTAGTTCCGATCATCATTTTTTCAAATATTAATTTCATAATTCATAAAAAATTCAAAATTATATCTGAGAGGAAGTCAATGACGTTTTTATTGTTGGGCTGGTTCATACTTTAATATAAAAAAATAAACTTTGCCGTACCTAACGTGGTTTAGGTATTATATGCCCAAGTATCAAAAATATGTTTAACATTACGGGACGGTTTTTTCTCAGTTCAATTGTGAAGCAACGGCAGGAGCAAATTTAAAACGATTTGGTTTACAAAGTTAAATGATGTTGCTGATCACAAATGTGAGATAAAAAAGGGGGGTTTTCATAGAAAATTTTAAAGTTGATGCCGATTTTTATATGAAGACGACCCCTTAACAACACTTTACTAACAGAAATTTGTAGAGAACTTTATTCCTGAAAAAATAACATATTACACATGTCTCTAGTGTTAATAGTCTTTGAATACGAGCGAGTGTTTCGTTTTTTTTTCCTATGACTGTACTATGGGGTAGTTATGAGCAATTGGGGTATTTAAGAACAAGGATTTAAAAAAAAACTTTCATCAGCCAAAAAATTGAGAAAACGGTCGTGCAGTGTAGCAGAGGAGTTAATAGTTGTTTCTGATGGGTGTCCAGATTTTTAAATAGGACATGGTGCTCTAAAGAGCGATTAGCGTGTGAAAGTGTAAAAATTTGACTACTGGGCAATTTCATGCAAGTGTGGAAAAGCGTTGAAAAAATTAAACTCGAGTAATGTGACTGTTCTGCATATTTTTTGGTTTAGAAATGTTAGAAGTTTCTTATTTATAACAATTTTTTGTTAGGAATGTAGTTTTTTAGTTTCGGCAATACTTCGAAGTTGGTATTAGAGTATTTTATTTTCAGTGAAGCAAATGATCAAACTTTCAACATTGATAAGTTTCAATTTTTTCCATTAGATAAATGTGACAAAGAAAGATTGTTGTTTATTACACTTAAAATTAATATTGTGAATTGATGAAACAAGTGTTTTCTTTTAATTAAGTGATTTATGTCAATTTCAAAAAGGCATTGTGCTATGTAACGTAAGTTACCAAAAACATGTTAAAGTTTTTACAGCAAATAAAGAATGGGCAATACAATGTTAACTATGTTATATTTTCTATCTTATAGATGTGTACTAAGCAAATAACAATACTTTTCTTTTGAATATTGTTTATTTATTTTTTTGTGCTACAATCAAAACGTGTAACGTAAGTTACCCACATATGCAGATAACGTCAGTTACCTTCGTAGAACTTCAATACTTGTGTTTCGAAATAAAGTAAATTGTAAATAAAACCTATGTGGTTAATAGAAGTAATTTATTCAATAATTCTTTTAATTGTACTACTGTATTTACTTAATTTAGATTACTCATATTTCTTAAAATGTCTGTTTTTTAATAAGATTACAATACACCTTTATTATAAATTACATGCTTCTTTTTGGCTATTAAGATATTAGTTCTCTTTAAACAATATCACTGCATTCAGAATATTTAGCAGGTAATGTACTATGAATTATTCAAAAATGACTTCTGTTATGATTTAAAGTTATCAAATATGTTTTGGAAAAAACAAATATAAAAATAGTTTATCTCTTTCAATTGAAATATATTTTGTTTTGCATTAAAATGCCACTGAACTCTGCAGAAAAGATGCGCTGTAGAAGGGGTATGAGAAAACTCATGTGGATATTACAGATTCATAAATAAAAGTTACTCTTGATAGTATTGAAATATGTTAGAAAAAGCAAAATGTATCAAAAATTTTTCTGAAGATCCGCACAGTCACAATAACCATTTAAGAACCAGAAATGAACAAAATGTAATGTTTCGTTTAGTTTGTATTTTAAGGAACAAGAAGAAAAAACAGAGATAAAAGCTGGTGACTGGTGTGTGGTGAAGTACGAAAATACATTGTATCCTTGAGTTGTGACGATTATTGAAGAAAACGAGCTTAAAGTAAAAGTAATGGCTGCTGTTGGAACCAATCAGAAATGGTCAGAAACGACAGAGGAAATTTATTATAAGAGAAAACATGATTCGAAAATAGAATTACCTGAACTTGTTAATACCAGCGGCCAGTATGCATTTAAGTCTTATGTTTTGTAATATTTTTGATTGATCATTGAGTTTGGCATTAAATTTCTGTAAATTTAACTCATAATTGTTAATTTTCAGTATTTTGATCTAAACTAAGCTGTAATTTTCATTCATTAGTTTTTGTAATAAATATATGCTTGTAAGTGAATTTTGTAACGTAAGTTACTGTAACGTAAGCTACTCAGTTAAAAATTCTCATAAAATTCAATTTTTAAAAGAAAATTTTAAATTTATGAAAATTAATTCCTAAATATTATAAGAAACTGATAAATTATACTTCAAACAAGAAAACAGCTGAAATAGAGCAGAAATTTGCCTTAGAACCAATTTTCATATTATGCCGTTCCCTTTTTGTGTAACGTAAGTTACTGCCTTATTTTTGACTGCTAAATTTTGCAAAATTTAAGTGTATCGAATATTTTTGCATTTTAATTTTGCTTTTGACTGGAATTTTCACTGAATGCTTTTGTACAAGGTTTTTATAACAATATTTGTCTGTACTAAGGAGCTAACTGCATAAGAGTTGGTCAAAATGTAATGTAAGTTACCGTGGAATTGCCCTACTGACCCTACTTTTTAATTCAAGAAAATATTTCGGAAATTTTGTCCGTAAGATAACCCACCAATCTTTGAAGTTTGTTTTTGTAAAATATTTCTGAGCTATATTCAAGTAATATGATATTTATAGCGAAACCGTTTGTATTTATTTAGGTATTGAAAAAAAACTTGTTGAAACCAAAATTGCCAAAATTGCCAAAACCAAAATTGCGAAAATGCGTATTTTAAAAAATGACGGGAAAATCGGCAAAAAGTTGCCGGTTTACTGGTTTCCCGGTTTTTTGATTCCCGGATAAAAGGTTCTGTACTGTATATCAATCTAAAAAAAGTACGATTTATACGAGAAGTTCAACACAGCTATCGTTTTACGTTGCATTCAACTATTATCAGTTCATCAGTCCCATCGTTTTCGGAATGCTATCTTTGAACCCGATTACGTAAAGTGATAATAACACGTGTAAGAAAAAGCTTTACTTCAGATTGTATCGATGTGCGGAAAAGAAGTTTGGTGCAGAGGACTTAAAAGTTTTGAATAGGTACGAATATCTTAAATCACTTTTCTTTTGACATTTGATTAAAATGAAGCTTTTATGCCTTATGTTGTGAGCTTAAAGGGAAAGCTGATTTATCATTGAAAATTGAGAACATAATGTCGGTTTATAAACTTCACTCGTTTGAAGTGAAAATTAAAGTCGAACACAGGGGTGCCCATCCCCCCCCCCAAGCTCAATGGCGCAAATTCCCCCCAAAATTTTTCACAACTTTCTTGTGCTTTTTATTTTTAGCCTTCTTTTTTATTTTGTTTATTTTTCAAAATATTATTTATTTATTTTTTAAAATTATAACTATTTTTTTATATATTATTAATTTTTAAAAGTTCGAATTATGCGCATAATAGAATCGTTTTTTTTTCTCTTTCAGTCATTCCAAGCCCACACAAAAAATAAATAAGTAATAATAAAGAAATAAAATAAAATACTTTAAATTAAATGAATAAATTAATGGATTATTTTTATTAAAAATCAGAAAATAATTTAAATTAAAAAAATAAATTAATAAATAATTTTAATTTAAAAAATAAATAATTTAAATAAATAAATTAATTCAAAAAATCCCCCCCAAAAATTTTGATGGCGCAACTTGCGCCATAATCCCCCCCTGTGAGGTGTGTCGAACATCACTGGTACAATATTGATTGTCATGTGACATGTTATTTACTAAAAACTAGTGTCATGCTAAGCTTAAAGAATATTTACAAACTTTCTTTCTATTTTTCTCTCTTAAGATTTGAAAAGGGGGGAGGGGGGAGAGAAACAGAGACATATTTAAATCAGTGAAAAAAAAAGAGCAAATGTAATTTTTAGCTTAACAAAGGACAATGCAGCATTTATATAATGTGGATATACATTGAACTATTCCACAAACGTGCATTTAATTTACAATAGTTGAGTTTACAATTTTATTTATGAATGAAAGGTGTTAAAATTTAAACTTACTTTGTAAGAGAATATGGAGTAAAATTTGAACTTTTATCTGTCTTTCTTTGCACTGTGAAAAATTAAACAGCACTCAAATAAATTTTTAGATATACCGTAAACAAAATGAAGAATACAATCTCTACTAATAATAAAGCTGAAAGTTTGTCTCTCTGTCTTTCCTTCTGTCTTTCCTTCTGTCTGTCTGTTACGCGCGTAGCGCCAAAACCGTTCGGTCGATTTTCATGCCACTTGGTACAAAATTAGTTTGTAGCATGTAGTTTTGCACCTCGAAGCGATTTTTCGAAAATTCCATTTCGTTCTTTTTCTATTCGAAT
Organism: Uloborus plumipes; assembly: GCA_038373865.1. Classification (NCBI taxonomy): domain Eukaryota; kingdom Metazoa; phylum Arthropoda; class Arachnida; order Araneae; family Uloboridae; genus Uloborus; species Uloborus plumipes. The sequence continues at coordinate 16,372 of JAXGGA010017347.1, read as the reverse complement.
TCTTAGCGGAAATTCGATAAAATAGGGAAGAAATATTTTATACACATTTTCAAGTCTTATGTCATTCGAAAGCTTGAAATTTTCTGCACAAAATGACGTTTTTTCGAAGTTTCTACGATCATCAGGAGAGCTGTAACAATTGTTTTTAGAATCCCGAAATTCAAGGCTTACCTTCAGTAAAGCAAGCCAAACGATTCTAAAATGGCTTTGCTCGCGAATAAAATTTGTTTGAAAATAGAGATGAAATGAATTATTTTATCAACGGAAATCAACTTTTCATGTTGTTACCATGGTTACGTTTTTATTTCGTTCTTTTTCCCTTAATAATTTTAAAAATGTATTTGTTTTTGTAACAATCCAAACTCCAAGCCTTATTAAAATTAGTCAAATGAAATATTAAAAACCGTGATAAGATGGCACCTGTCAATCAAATGAGAAATCGAGTCCTTTCCTTAAAATACAGGATACCATTCTAAATTTATCGTCTGCAAAACATATTTTACTTCATTATTAATTTATTTCAATATAAATTGCAGCAAATGGCTTGAGTGAACGAATTTAGCTTTTAATTTATCGTTTGCTGGTTGATCTTTGTCGATGTTTATTGTTTTTATTATCATTGTGAAGAATAATGCACGAAATTTCTATGACTAATACTTAAAATTTTTAGGATCAGTTGAGTTTAAAAGAAAAAATTGCTCCAAATATACTTTTGCAATGTGATTATTTATTGTTGGACTGTAATTTGCAGCAATAATTGCATTTAATAAATAATGAAAGACAATATTAAAAATTATTCTTTTGGCGACTTTTTTACAATTTGGCATTCAATTCTATTTCAGTATATTTACTTCTATCTTATTGCGATATTGCAACGTTCTTTCTAAAGTATGTCATTTCGGAAAATGTATTATTTTGTTTTTGAAGTTAGGAAAGAAAACTTTCTTCTTCTTTTAAACTTTGGTAAGATTTCTGTTGGTTTCTGTGAGCAACAAAATTTTTCTTATTTTTTCTTTTGGCTTATTTTTGTGCACCTATCTTTGGGGTTGCATTCGAATGTCCCCAAGGGGGTGATTTACCCCTTTTATGGGGTAATCAGGGCTTTCAATGCAGACCAAAGTGATATGAATTGGCGCGACCACTTGGCGATATCTCGCCAAGCTTTTGGTCACCAAGTGTTTGACGCCAATTTGGCGACATATCGCCAAGTTGGCAATCAATTTAGCGAAAAAAAAATTTTTTTGGGTTCAATTTGGCGCTATTGGCGATATTTTGCGAAAAATCTACTGAATGATGTTAAAATCGGCGATATTTAGGAGATTAATCATTGTAAAACATTTTTTTGCATTGTTTCGTGGCAAACTAGGGATGCAAATGTTTGAATTGTTATCTTACTCACTTCAAGCACTATTTTAGCACTTAAGGCATCTACTAAGAAATTTACACGTAAAAGGAAGTAGTGTAGGGTCCATACCAAATTTTTATATCATACTTTGAAGGAATTATAGTTGAATTATAACTAAAATAGAGTATTTTTTTCTGCTATATCATTTTTTTACAAATGAACTTTTAATTTTATACCACGGGCAAAGCCGTGCGGGTACCGCTAGTAAAGGAAAAAAAATGATAGTTCAAAGTTGTATACAAAAATTATAATTTCTTTTTAATCTTTAAATGGTTCTCAAGATTATTTAAGGCATAACCTAACATTACTCCATTCGAGCACATGGACATTGTTACAAATTTTTTATTTAATGATAGTATTTTATGATCGGTAATTCTTTTCCTGTGAATCAATGTCACAGGAAATTGTATTTTGCACACCATTTCATCTGCTCAAATTCCATATCCGAAGTATAACTGTCACTTATTAATAAATCACTTTCAATTACTTACATATTTCCATAAATAGTAATAATCTAGTAATAATTTAATATAAAACTTCGTCTAACATGTGAAATGTGAATTTTCTTTGAACGAACTTAATCCTTTCAGGATCTTAGGCAGAAAACGTAAAAAACAGGAATGTTTATTACTTTAATGGAGATTTTTACATCATTTCTTTTTTTTACCTAGAGCTGATAGACTGCAGTTTCCGAACGATATTCAGTAACCATTGATTTTTGTGTTGCTAAATAGAATTCAACTATCACGGAGCATCCGTTTATTTCTCCATTTAACCTGATCATTGTTCCACGTGCATTTGACTCATTATAAAGAGATAACCATTAATTGGTTTTCATGAATCTCAATCTCAATAAAAGTTTTTGGATCTTTCCTCTGGTTTATTTTTAGACGGCAATGTACAACACGTTCCTATCTATAGAAATATGCAAAGTCTCGAGCAGCAGCAGTGTAAATATTGGGCTACACTCGGTCGTCTGTTTTATTTGAAATTCTATCGTATCTTTTAACTTTATGCTGAATGCAATGGATTGATTAATCAGTTGATCCATCATCAAGATTAAGGTAATATATTTACAGTTGTAAGAATAGAGTCACGGCGGCAGCAGATTTGAGTGGTAATTTCTGCTAGTTAGATTTTGAAACTGTGTTGTTATTGTGCATTTTCTCTTTTAGAGATTAATATTGAGCACGTTTTATCAATAAGACATTTAAAAATATAGTCCTCAATCTAACAGAAGCTTTCTAACATTGAAATTAGGCCACGGCTGTGTGTTTTGAAATCTCATCATAATACAGTTCCTTCCCATTTCTCCCCCTCTACATCGTGATTTTTTAGGTGTCCATTTTTAAGGATGATTCGTGAAAATGTTAAAAATTTTACCCAATTTCTTCACAATGGCACGTGTACAAATTGACGCTCTTAATAAGAAATTTCGCTTTAATCACAGTACTCTCTCTCGAAAGACAAGTCGTCGACTTCCTCATTTTTTAATGTTAATCGGCAATGAACAGTAAGTCGGCAGTTATGGTCGTTTTTTTTTTTTTAATTTTTTATTTAACCTTAGTGCTTGTTATATACATACTGGCGCTCTCTATGAATGAAAGTAAAAGTTATTTAACTAATTAACATAAACAAAGCTGAAGCTTTCAGCAACAATATGCTTGTGGGGAAGGCTGGTAGGTTCTTGCTTCGAATTTATTTGTGCAAATTGCACACTCAAATGTGAAATTGCAACACCAAGAACGAATATGCGTAGCTTCCTGAAAATTTCAAGAGAACAATGTTGGTCGACATCGGAAATGTCGAATGACACCTTTATTTCCTTTACAGTGTATATATTGTATAACAGCCGAGTATTAAGATCGTTTAATTTTTTCCATGCCTGTACTAATGTATTTTTTATTTTGGTTTCAGGAGTTCTAAAGTAAGCAAGCTGTAGACTGATGCTAGAGCATGATCCGATTAACTCCGAAGCGTTTAAAAGTACTAAAAACATTCAACTTTTACCTCTGCTTCATAGCATTGGTAAGCATTAAACACATTTATTTATACTTTTATTTCCCGTGTTTTACCTTTTTAGATCGTTGCTAATTTTTCATAACATTCCCAAAAGTTTCAGCTATTGTAATCACTGTCAAAAAAGAAAAAAAAAAATCAGTATATTTATGAAATTTTTTTTAAATGTTGTATTTGCACTGCATAAATTTCTTAAGACCTATTTTCATTTCCTTTAGATGAAACTATGTGAGTATTCTATATCACGTTATGAAGTCCGAAATGTTTCAGTCAATCAAGTGATAGAGTCTTGGTACTTTTATTTCTCTAAATTTTCAGTCTTCTCTAATAATTTTATGTGTTCTTACAAAAATCTCTCTCTCTAATTTTGCTGCTTTTAATTCTCTGCCTTGTTATGCTAGGCAGGGGACTTACCCCCTGTCCTGATTTATCAGAAAAACGCAAACTTCAATCGGCCCTCTTTCGAACCAAATAGATTCATTTTCAGCGCAATAGTGTATCATTATACGAACATTTCAAAAGAACATCACATTCAAAAAAACAGATTCTGTAAGGAAAATGACGAGTTTACAGAGAATCGCCCATAGCCATATAACTGAGCTAAGGACGAAAACCTTTCATAGGAACTGTGATGATCATCACATAGGTAACTAATTTTCTTCTCGCATTAGCTAGGGGTCCGCAAGTATTGTCCATCTCCCCCTCATAAAATAAAGGGGTCAAGATCAATCTAGGTTTAAAATAATTTCTAGGATCCTGTTTTCATTCATTTAATGTGTACCGCTTTTTATTGAAGAACACATTCAACCATTTAAAATGTTTTCTCTTTTTGAATGAAAGGTTGAAAAATCTTAAGATTCATCTTTTAAAATAACAGAGGGTTTTAAATATTATGTTATATTATGATACATATTATGAAATATTAATTCAGATAAATTTACATTTCGACACGATTCACGTACTCAATACTTTTATTTATTTTACAGGGCATGTTAATGGCTATACCAGGACCGACTCTGTTGGATTTACAGCACCTAGTAGGCACAGATACGAAAAGTATTGCCTTTATATTTACTGCAAGATCTATCGGCTATTTAACTGGAGCTCTAGCAGGTTGCTAACTCTCTTATTTATACTTCAATAAATTGCTTAGCTAATTTTGTTAGATGCCTTTAATTGCTGTTTCATACTATCAAAGGTTTTGAAAATAGATAATTACACCAGGTTAAAGTATGTTTTGAAATAATATTTACGTATGACTTTACAAATAAGGAAAATCATACCACAAAGAAAACTTAATTCATTAAAATATATAGCAATAATGTATTTGTAAGAAAAGCAGTAGAAAACTTTGTACAATTAATGAAGTTAAAAATACAAGACAACGTGTTCAAAAGTGCAAATAAAATAGTAAAAAAGAGTTTGAAAACTCTAGCAAATAGCTATTTCGGGGATATTACAAATGAAGCCCCATCATCAGTGCGAAAAGAGGAAGGTTCAACTGACCACAGTCAAGTGAATTAAACCCCACAGTCAAGTTCACTTGACTGTGGTCAGTTGAACCTTCCTCTTTTCGCACTGATGATGGGGCTTCGTTTGTAATAGCCCCGAAATAGCTATTTGCTAGAGTTTTCAAACTCTTTTTTAATATTTTATTTGTACTTTTGAACACGTTGTCTTGTATTTTTAACTTCAATAATGTATTATTTTTTAAAAAAATATCTGACTCATGTGTTATTAGAAGTGAAAAAGAAGAATTTTGAAACACACTTAAATTAATACTGGATAAAAGAGCTTTTTAAAACATACTTTAATTAGTTACAAATAGATTAATTTTTAATTGATGAGTAAACTTTTTTCCGTTTTTTGTAGTTGTTGCATTTTGTAATAGTTAACGTAACTGGTGATGTGGGATGTATGTAATCTAAGCATTTTGTTTCTAGTATATGATCTACACAATATTTAGCAAGTTAAAAAAAACTTTGCAATGATTTTCGTTAAATCTATAACTACACCCTTGTGCAAATTAATTGAAACAAACTCGAAAAATTGAAAAAAAATCAAGTAATGCTATTTATTTAAATGTATATACATTCAAAAGTTTTTAGTGTGTAATATGATCTCTTGGACTCTTTAGCAACATTTGGACACGATTTAGCATGTAATTCAACATTTTTTTTTTGCAATCATTTATAGGGGAAGGGTGGGCATAGTGGCCACTGCGGGCAAAGTGGCCACTTGAAGTTTTCCTCCCTATATAGTGCTGCAGCCCAGCGGCAATAGACTCAACAACTCGCCCGTCAGTCGTTGTTGTTGTGTTATAGTTTGGGCCGCTCAGACGCAAACTCACGGAGATATCGCAAATTTTTCACTTTTTCGACCCTGATGTTAGGTAAGTGCATCACATGTTTCGCTTTAGTTTATTGTAGGACTAGGTGAAGTAAATTTTACATCAATGGTGCAAAACACCATGTTTCTAGCTTTGAATTCATGTCTCAACAGTAGATACAACAACGGGTTGTACGTGAAATATTATTCTTTCGAAAATGGCGCGCTAGAGGGCAAAGTGGCCACTTCGATTGTTCGATTCGAAACGTCGATTGGTTTTTTCTGTGGTGATTGTTACTCGAAATCTAAGGACAACGAAGGCTGGATTAGATGTTCTGGGTGCCTCAAATGGGCTCAAGAAGCCTGCACAGGATCTGAAGAGGATAACGATGAGTTTATTTGTGATTTATGTACATACCAGTGATTTCATAACTTCACATACTTTTAGTAACGCCTATTTTTGTTTAAAACCCTAATACAATTGTTCTGAGTTCCGAAACTAAATGCGTTTCATTTTTTCCATACTATCTAAATTTATTTAGGCAGTGGCCACTTTGCCCTACCTAGTTAGGGCAAAGTGGCCACTTTGACAGCTTTTGATAAAGTAAAAATTTTGTACAAATAAAGTTTAAAAATCTAGTTGTTTATATTTTTTAATCAGGCTTAAGTAACCATACTACAGGGTGCGGCAGAAAAACCCGGACAAGCATTTACAGGGTGCGGCAGAAAAACCCGGACAAAGTTTTATTGTGATAATTTTATCTAATAAAAGAAATTTAGCAAAACAGCAATTAATAATGTTAACATAGACTTCCTACAATAAGATACTCAGCCGATTTCGAAGTGGCTTCCTCCAGCGGTGATACATAGATCCAAACGTAACTTAAAATTTTCAGCGATGGGCCGCAGCTCTTCCAGCAACAATCGGTCTCATTCTCAAAGAAGCGACTGCTTCAGCGACTCCAAGCTTTTGTGGGGTTTAGCACAGGCCCTGGCCTCCAAAATGGACCACACACTGTAATCCATGGGATTCAGATCCGGCAAGTAGCGGGCCATTCCGTAGAGGAGATGAAGTCTGAAAAATGATCCGTCACAAGTCCTGAGTCGTTTTTGTCTGGTGAGCCGGCGCTGAGTCCTTCTGGAACATCTAATCCTCATCACCAAGGTGCTGCTGGGCCTACAGAAGTACGACGGCCTGAAGAATGTTGTGGCGATACAGTTTTTGGTTGAGTTTGACCCCTTAATCCAGAAAAACAAGAGAAGTCTTGCCGCTATCGCAAATTCCTCCCCAGACCATCACCGATTAGGTATTTTGGTGGTGTTCGACGATGGCCGATGTGGCAGGAGCTTCAGTGAACCAGATTCTGTCATTTTGGTGGTTATGCACCTGTTCAACAGTGAACAGCTTCTCATCTGTGAAGAGGAAGCGCTTCCACTGCTCATCTGCGGCCCGACGTTTGAGCTGGCGACATGTTTGAAGTCTCACGCGCTTGTTCTCTTCAGTGAGAAGTAACACTTTTTGGAGCTAGTACGGCTTCAGTTTGAGTTCTTGTTTAGCTATTCGCCGAACTGATCGGTCGCTGATTCGACCTCACGAGCGATGTTTTGAATGGAGACCCTCGAATTTCGCTGCACTCGCTTCTTGATGAGCCTACGGTAGGAAAATGTGTTCACGATCCGCTTTCTTCCGCTTCCAGGACGGCGGAAGGAGTGACCAAGCTCTTTGTACCGGCTAATTGCATCAAAAATAGCCTGTCGAGGAATTATGAGCAAATGAATTGACGTTTAACAGCTCGAAACAGTAAAAAAACATCTACGCATCTTTCTGCCATTCTGCAAACGAAACAACAATGATGAGTACAGAATCGACACTGCACTCCTCAATAAAGGAAAACATATAGAATCTTCTAAAAAAGGAATTAGATGTATACGGTAAAACGTGTTGGTGTCAGGACGTGACAAACTTTGTCCGAATTTTTTTGCCGCACCCTGTATGTATCATCGCTGGAGGAAGCCACTTTGAAACCAGCTGAATATATTATTTTAAGAAGTCTATGTTAACATTATTAATTGTTGTTTTGCTAAATTTCTTTTATTTAATAAAATTATCATAATACAGGGTGCGGCAAAAAAACTCGGACAAAGTTTGTCACGTCCTGACGCCAACACGTTTTACCGTATCCAGCCAATTCTTTTTTAAAAAGATTCTCCATGTTTGCCTGCATTGAGGAAGGCAGTGTCGATTTTGTACTTATCATCGTTGTTTTGTTTGCAGAATCACAGAAAGACGCGTTGCAATTTTGGAACTGTTTCGCGCTTTTAAACGTCAGTTCGTTTGCTCAAAATTTCTCGACAGACTGTTTCCAATGCAATTAGCCGGTACAAAATGCTTGGTCACTCCTTCCGCCGTCCTGGAAGCGGAAGAAAGCGGATCGTGAACACATTTTCCTACCGTAGGTTCATCAAGAATCGGGTGCAGCGAAATTCGAGGGTCTCCATGCAAAACTCGCTCGTGAGATCGAAATCAGCGACCGATCAGTTCAGCGAATAGCTAAAATTGAACTCAATCTCAAGCCTTACAAGCTCCAAAGAGCCCAACTTCTCACTGAAGAGAACAAGAGAGTGAGATTTCAAAGATGTCGCCAGCTCAAACGTCGGGCCGCTGGTGAGCAGTGAAAGAGCATCCTCTTCACAGATGAGATGCTGTTCACTGTCGAACGGGCGCATAACCGCCAAAACGACAGAGTCTGGTCCACTAAAGGTCCTGGTACATCGGCCATCGTCGAACACAACCAAAAATGCACAATTGGTGATGTTTTGGGGATGAATTTGCTCTCGGCAAGACTCTCCTTGTTTTTGTGGATTAAGGGGTCAAAATCAGCAACATTCTTCAGGCCATCGTACTTCTGTGGGCCTAGTAGCACTTTGTTGATGAGGATTGGATATTCCAGCAGGACTCAGTGCGGGCTCACAGGACCAAAACGACTCAGGACTGGTGCCGAACCCATTTTTCAGACTTCATCTCATCTACGGAATGGTCCCCTACTCGGGGGATCTGAATCCCATAGATTACAGTGTGTGGTCCATTTTGGAGGTCAGAGCCTGTACTAGGCCCCAAAAAAGTTTAGAGTCGCTGAAGCAATCGCTGCTTCGAGAATGGGACCGATTGTCGCTGGAAGAGCTGCGGCCCATCGCTGAAAATTTCTAGTTACATTTGGATCTACAAATGTTGAAGGGATTTATAAAATGTTTCAATAAAGTTTAGGGGTGAAAAAAAAAAAAAAAGATGATCCTTAGTGTGGCCGCTATGCCCACCCTTCCCCTAATGTTTGTATTTGTACCAGACATGAATTAGAGTAGTGAATAGCTTCTCCATAGTTAAACAGTCTTAAGGCCCGGTTTCCTAGAATCGTCGCTGACGCCGGGCACGACAATGCTGGAATCAGAACCAGTTTGATTGGAGCGTGGCATGAAGCGACGTCAATCTGCGGCTCAGGCGCATGCGCAGAAGGCGGCGGCGTCTGTCGCCTCGCCAGAGATCGACAATTTCACTCCTAGGAAACCGGGCCTTTATGAAATATGCTACTTTTGCATATAGCCGATAGATTCTCAAATGGGTGGATAACAGAAGAGTTCCCAGGTCATTCCAATGTCTTAGTTTGGTTCTCAAACATAATTTTTGTGGTCATTTTGGACGTATGGCAAGGATCTAAATCTTGCTGAAAATCCCCGTTCCACCTCGTTATCGTTTTCTCCACTCTGGTAAAGCCTTTTTCTCCAGAACAGTAATTTATTGCTCAAAATGCATCATGCCCTCAAGCGATTGCAAAAAAAAAAAAAAAAAAAAAACCATTGTAGCCGAAAAAATCCCGAAATATCCTTTGAGGGTGTTTTACTAGTTGGCTCATGTGGCAATCCAGAAATCTTCGACCTGGAGATATACTCACGTGCTGAGTTCGTTGGCTTCGGACAATGAAAGGACTTTCGTTGCGAAATTCTACTTTCCTCCAATTTTCAAGTATATTCTTATATTTAAAGCCCACAAGTAGCGCTTTTTATTTACTGGTTGGATCAGGAGCTGTTTCTTCATAGGCTGATTGACAGGCTGCCCGGCGCCTCCGAAAAGTAAATGAGCTGATATTTATTCCATGCTCTTTTAACTATCTTTTAAGTGCTGCAGTAGTTTTTCGAGGGTTGTTTGTATTTTGCATAAGTAGAAAAAAGTCTTCTCTTGGTATTGTTTTCAATTTTCGGCCACATTACCTTCTCCACTTTCGAGATATGAATTCTGGTTCTCCATTTCGTTTTATAAGACGGCTCAAAGTTGCAAATACTTCCGCCAACTATTTTCGAAATCCCTCTATAAGTCTTTGGCGTATGTTCAAAAAGAGTAACAATCTGTAAAACGTTGTCGTGGTGTCACATCCATCGCTGATGACAGTGAGATCTCAACTGATGTGATCATAGCCGCAGCTTTCATCTACAGAAATTCATGTACATCCGCTCTCAGAACCCCTATGATTGGTGGAAATTGATGATAGAAAAAGGAGTTATTCACATCACATCCACATTTTTACAAATTTTAGTATTATTGCTGAAGAATACTAGGAATAATTTTAAAATTAATGAAAAAAATACTTTGTTTCAATTAATTTGTACGAGGGTGTAAAAATTAGATGCTGGTAAATACGTATGTATGCTTTCACAAAACTTAGAAACTAACTTGTATATTTGGCTGAAAATTTCAAAGTTTGTTTTTATTAGTATTGAGAAGGTTTATAGACTGGTTCGAAAAAAGTTCGATTGGTAGTTCTTTTTCACTCGAATTAAAGACACAATTTTCAAATCAGTTACTTAATATGAAGAATAAAAATAAAACGATTATTGTCTGAAATGTTTTCGACAGTAATTAAGTAGCCATTATAAAATAATCGTAAAAACTTTTGTTTTGATATAAAATAATCCACCAACTGAATTATACAAATCTTTAAACACGACAAAAAATCCATTAATTTGCCTTTTTGCATAATTTTAAACAATCGCCAAATGTTACTACTTCTTTAGGGATGAACATTTTTAAGCGTCATTTTATGGTCACTTGAAGTATTTCAGCATTTATTGAAAATTTATCTTCCGTGAAAATTAATGACAGAATAATACATAGCCTTTTCTCAAAGTTGGGGGGGGGGACTCAATGTCCAGGGTATCGCAAAACGATTGCCCAAATTAATTTTAAATCGTACTAAAAATTAACAATGATTGAAGTTTCGCAAATAACACTAGCTCAAATATTACGAGATTCAGGTGAGGTTATTATTATTATTTTTTTCAGTTTATACTTTAATTTCTGTATAAGGTTAGACCCTATGATATTAAAATAAATTGATTATAGAATAAATCTTTTTAAAGAAGTGAAGTTTGATTTTATTTTTTAGAAGTACTTCATGTTTGTAAAAGCTTAAATACCGTGCTTTCGGTTCCAAACGGATACTATTTTGTACTTTATACGCATTGCTGTTTTAGTTTTATGGGTACATGGATTAACCATTTTTAATTATGTCAGAGCGGCATGTTTTAAGTTCGTCCAGTTGAGAAATAAAATAAAGCAAAGCAGCTATTGATTTTCAACATTATTACTTATCCAGCAAGTTAAACCGCGAAGAGATGGCGGGTCGACTGAAAGCGGAAACGGACCACTTTATTTAAAAATAGATTGGATTAGTGACAACGCACGATTTTACTGCTCGCAGTTCCAACCTATTTCAAAACGAAATGGTCCGTTTTCGCTTCCAGTCCACCCGCCATCACTTCGCGGTTTAACTATAGCACATTTATGTAAATACAACTGAGCAATACTGAGCGTGACAAGTACATAAACATATAAAGCCATGTATGGAAGCTTTGTAAAACGTTTTTATGCATAAGTCCAATGCTTCTGGAGTGTAACGTATTCTACTTCATCAGTAAGTTTTAAATAAATGATTTTGAAACAGGATTAAAATTGCAAACCCTTCTTGAATCTTAGCTACTTATGTGGTCAGTAGACTTGATTAATATAACATGAAATAACACGGTAAGAAATTTACAAAACGTCACATTTCCGGGATTTTCTTAGTTTCCACCAGTTTTCTGTGAAAAACAAGAATCTTTGTCAAAAGTTACAACACGTTGCATGAATGAAGTTTCTCACTGTCATGAAAAATAATTGAAGGGGCAAGTGGATAAAGGTGATATGTGACACTTTTTTAAATTTCTAAGAAAAGCTTTCAAAAAAATGTTGTGTTATTTTTTTTAATGGATTTTTCTCAACGGGTAAAACGGGGTCATATTCTTAGTTACCAACCTTTTCTGTGACTAAGAAGACGTATCTTTTTCCAAAAATAGCCTAGAGATGTTCGCATTTTTCTGTACATATCGATTGTAACATATCACCTTTATCTACGTACCCCTTCAATTACCATTGTGAATAGATACTAAGCTTGTTTGAAAGGTGCTTCGTCTTTAGCACCTAATAGTTGCCTAAGCTCATTAAGCCCAAATAATTTAAATTACCTAAGCCCCAAACGTGGAAAAAACGAACTGAAGCTTCGTAAGCATCGACTAGAAACAGACTCTGGGTGTTGCTGCTTTTCAGGCAAGTAAACATCTCGGTATTTGCTTGCAATTTTGACTTTGCTTTGCAGTATGTGCTAAAATGCGTTAGGAACCTTCCTGGTAAGTCAGGAAGGTTCCTAGACTATTAGTTTACGCGTTTCTAAATTTACTTGGAAGGATCCCAGTTTATTAAAGAAACGTAACTTAGGTTTTTATTGGGAATGTTTCTGCATTCTTCAGCAAGATTCCAAGTTCATTTCTGGAAAGTTACTGATTTTTAGCGGGTAACTTTCCTTATTTTTTCCAGATCTGTTACTGGAAAAAATTAAGCATTCTAGCTGCACATTATCTTAGAGGAACGTTTTTGAATTTCTCTTTCTATAGAGAATGCACAAGGCGCTATATTTCGAAATAAAACTTTTACATTTAAATCGAGTTTAAATTTAGGCTTGTTGTTATGCACCCACACACACGTATAGGAATTGGAAAGAAACTTTCTTTTTTGTTCGGATATTTGGTTCGAGTTCCTTAAAAACTCTAAAAATATGTCAATTAGAATTAAAAAGATTAAAAAAGGTTTAAGGTGATTTGATAGACTTAATACCTACTCATTAATCGTAACGTTTTAGAAAACAGAAAATTATTGCTGAAAATTGAACGATTATTTCGTCGTACTTCAGTTTTGTTTAGTTTTTGACTGCAAACATCGAGACAGAAAGTCTAGATTTCTCCGGTTGGATAAATGTTTCATAAAATAACTGGCAGAGTAATTCATCCAAGTCGTCAGCCAATGGTGAAATTTAATCCAACGTCAAACCAAACAAGGGACTAGTGATCCGGCTGCATGGTAATAACCCAAGTGGTACTAATTTTGTCGAAGAAAGGTAGGATAACTACTAAAGATTTGAAAGAACAAAAGTTGTAAATGTTTAAGCATTTTATAAATAGAGCTAAAACTTATAAAAAAAAAAGTCGTCAAAAGCGTGGGAAGCTGTATGTAAAAAGAGGAATTATTTCAAGTCAAGATTTAATAAGCTGTTTCATATTTCTCAACAGGATTTGTTGAAGAATATGAAGAAAGAAAACCGACAGTTTTTGTTTTCCCGGAGACATCAAGGACACGGACCATTTTAGTCGATATAAGAAGAAGGTTTCTTTAATTTTGACTTTTAAGAAGTAAGGTATGAAAATGCAATTGTTTACAGTCAGCATTTCTTAACAAGCTCTTATTTAATTTAAGAAAACAGTTAATTTGCTAGATTTACTCTAAGTAACGTTTTACTCATAATTTTCATCAGTTATCTTTAGCAGGTAGCAACCAGCGGCCTTAATTACGTATTTGCAAATATTTAAAACTAGACTGGATCAAATACTGACTGGAAATCAAAGTGTCGGATATGTCGTTCACTCTCCACTAAAGGGGCTAACTATATTCAGGGACTAATTTTAGTCATCCTATGGCACGTAATCAACTTGATAGGGCTGTAACTGAGCAAAAAAGATGAAGCACCTAATAAAAAAGCTGAGTATATCTTCGTAAAAGGTAGATAATTTTTTTTTAACAACAATGAAATTTCTGCATCCATGGGAACTTATAGTGATTCTGGAAACCTCTCACAAATTTTCTTGTTTTTCTCTGCTAACTATCGAAAACCAATAAAATCCGGAACGTTGCACAAAAATAATCTGTACCGTTTCAAAATTTGCTTACAGTAGCTCGGATTGAAATTTCATGTTAATTTTCCATAATGTCCAATAAAATTTTATAGTTAGACGGTCAAATTGGGCTAATTAAAGAGCATTTTTGCCCATTGAAAGGGATAAAAGAATTTTCATAACCATCTTAGTGTGTCTTAGTTTAAAGGCTGATATTCTATTGATTACTTTTCTAAGAGCAATTTCTAGATTAAAACATGAATATTTTTTACTTCCTGTTGCTTAGTATGATTTGGGAATAAATCTTAGGAAGATAAAAGCATTCCTTGATTGTGTCACAATATCTGTAGCAGCATTATTATGTTAATGTTTATCTAAGTGAATTTATGTGTTATTAATGTAGTAAGTACTTAAAATTGATGTTTAATACTGGTTTTACGGATTTGAACAAGAAATATTTTACTGATATTACAATCTCTGACATATGAAATTTCTTCTTGGAAAAATTAACAGTTCAACTTATTCATATTATCAGATCTAAGCTTGTATCCATTTTACCTCACTTCAAAATTTTGAGCAAATTTTTAAAAATTCACAACAATTTGTTGGCGTGTTTCTTCTTGTTTTTAATAACACCGTTTGATGAAACAGACAGTAAAAAATGATACCTAAATCCAAACAAAACCCTGGAGTTTTTCAAGTCACAGTAAAGGTTGAATTTCTTAATGTGACTTACGAAAGAGCTGATACTAATAAAACATTTTCCGCCACTGAAGATTTTCTTGAACCCAACAAGAGTCAAACAAGTAACAAATTCCAATGCTCTTTCGTTTAAAAAACCTTTCTTAATTTTTCCGTTTCGCAAAAGCCATTAGATCACACATTTAACCCCAACAGGGCCATTCAACGCCACCTGATTGTCTATTATTCCATGAAAAGAAATAGCCTTAGTTTCATCGAAGTTGGAAGAAATTCTTTTCTTGAGATGTGTGATTTTTTTCTGCAGAAAATTGTCAGCGCCCATGTCGTATGATCGCATGTGAAAAATCCCTTGGGTATTCGTTTGGCTTTGAATGCTCTCGGCAAAATTAAATCCCTAGCGCAGGTCCGCATCAAAGAAAGCACAGATTTCTTCATCTGGTAGAAACTGAGTGTCAAAAGCGCCATTGATGTTCACGTCTTAATGGTTACACATAAAAGATGCTGTTTCGGGGGATGGTACTAGTTCTGTAAGAGGTCAGAGCTCCTCAGGCAGCCTCATTAAAGAAAAAAAAAAAAAATCAAGAATAATTCTTCTTTGCATTTTTTAAAATTCCGTTTTGAAATATAACTGCATTTTTTTGCATATATACACGGTTTTGTTGATTATTGCCCAGTCCTTAACTTGTTTTTTGATTTTGCAGTTTTTTTACATTGGCAAGAATTATTCCTTTTGTTTAATAATCCGTGTATATAAATTTACAGGTGGTGTGGTATTTGACTACACGAAAAGTAAATTGGCACTGCTAACAGGTGGGAGCATATTGGCAACAATAGCAACATTTTGCGTACCATGGAGTAAAAGCCTTAAAATGCTCATTGGATTGATGGTTCTTATCGGACTGGCACTTGGAGCGCTAGATACAGGTAACTTGCAAAGTATTTAACATTAACCCAATGGATTGACTACTTACCTTTTCCAACTTAAGAGAGAAATATTTCTGTTTAGCAACCTGGTACACGTGGAAGGTGATAGGCTCTTACTATAAACATGTCGAAATTTCCTTTGATTTATTCTAGAAACGGGCTGTTTTTTATTGAGAGGGTTTCTGAGTTCTTCAGAGGGATTCCATATTAATTTCAGGAAGGTTACTGATTCTATAAATATCAGTTTGAAATAAAGCTGTCCTTACTCGCGCTGTATCGTATATTTAAGTGTGCCACCCTTCCTAACATAAAAAAGCAGATTTATTTTATTCTGGACGCTTTTCTACCAAGTTGTTGAACTTTAACTCTTGTTACAAATAAGAAGATTATTGAATCTCAAAATACATTTATAAAACATATGAATGAAATTAATGTTCGTGTGTCATGCAAAACAAATTTTAATTTTATCAATTCAATTATTTGCATCCTTCGCTGATACGTGCAATAGTTTTTGAAGTTCCTTCACACCATGTGAATACTTTTCTCCAGCATTTTTCACTAAATAGTTTCATTTTTTAACAATAATACAGAAACATAAGTTTTTATTCCCCGTACAAATTGATTGGTAAAGAAAACAAAAGTCAAATGAGTTCAATTCGTTTGAAAATAATATAACTTTATTATTTTGCCAGATCAATTTTGCAGATTGTACTGAACGTTATTAAATGTTTAAAAAATTGAAAA
>JAXGGA010017346.1:0-24561 GCA_038373865.1 Uloborus plumipes | reverse complement strand
GTCACCCAAATTGCAGTTCGCATTGGGACGGACCCTACACAGTCCTCTCACCGGCTGAAACCGACGTCGTTTAGTTGGAGGATCCAGAGGTCATCTCATTCAAAACCTAGGGTTGTCCATTATGATCGGCTAGCACCCATACTATGGCCCATAGTTCGTAAAGTAAATCTAAAGCTACCATGGTAATTTGTTTGTAAATTCTTGTATATACACTTTTGCCCTTTAATTGGTCTGTAATATTTCATCTTTCAATGTTATTATTTCTTTCACATGTTCTCATTTGTTATTGTTTTATCCTGTTTACGATTGGTTATCATGTAATGTGTGCATCTGTAAATTTTCCCTTGCTTCCTTTCTGGGATTGTACTGTCCGGGACGTGCAGTCCTTGGGAAGGGGCAATGTTACAAATCTTGTAAATAGTTGTTGTTTTTCCTGCCTTGCATCATTTTCATTAGTTTTGGTTTTATCTGACGTCATGTTGCAAAAGTATCTGAAGATATCACTTTTATCACTTGTATACCGGCCCCGTAACACTTTGTAGTTTTTACACTTGCCCTAACTTTAATAAGCGTGAAGAAATTTTCGCTCGGAGTGGTGTTTTTCTTTTTATTTCTAGCGTTTTCTTGAATGAATTGTTTAAAGTTATGAATGATTTGGAATATTCCAGATATTACTAGAAAGTTGTCGGGAATTCTTTCCGTGTATAAATAGCTGGCCTTGAACACAAGTCAGTCAGTTTTTCTCAGATTGGATTATTTGAGAGGCTCGTTTTTATTCGCTTTGGGCGAATGTTGTTTTTGCTTTTGTAATTGCTTAATTACTGTTCACGTTAGATACGTGGTGCTGAGTTACTGTTGAGAGTACAGTGTACTGTGTGCTGCCTAATTGCTGGATGTTTAGCAATTGTTTCCTGCTCTTATTGTAAATAGTGTACATACTTGTAAATAAATTTATAGTTACTTCCTGAAGATTTTAATGCTCATTTAAAGAAAGTTGAAGGTGCTACGGACTCGTTACAATATGCTGTGCTGCTTTTAGCAATAAAATCTGGCTTACTTGGGACACTCTGTCTGAAAAGGCTCAAGCACAATTCTTTGTTTTTTTTTTATGCATTCCGACTCAGTTGTTCCTACTTAGCTGTCACGTGCTGTTTTTGACCCAAGTTGAAGTTTTGTAGGATTAAGGGGCGAACCGTCAGTCTGAGCCGTTTTTTCAATTCCTTCATCCTTAAGAAATATAATTTTTCTTGGACTTTTTGATCGATACGCATGTCTGAATTTGCTCTCCACAAAGTAAAAAACAATGTACTACCATACTAGAGCCGAATTAAAAGACAAAAAAATAATAAAGTAGGTTCATTTTCAAATTTCGGCTTCCAAACTTTCTCATCTTCTTTACACGAGAACTAAAAAGCTTTTGAGATTTGGATTATTTATTCAGCAATCTCTGCATTTTATAAATGAATAACACAGTCCCACATTTCCTCCACCAATCACATTTCAAGGGATATTTGCATAAAATCTGACTATTGTCTAAACTTTTGCAACAATGAAAAAAATATCTTTTGTAATATCCAAAATTTGATTCCAGTTATAGTTATAACAACTCCAGACACGTATTTGGGACCATATTGTGTACTAGCAGTAGAAATTTTAGAGCATTTTGTTGAATAGTTTTCTTTTTATTCACATATTTGCATTTTGTCTAAAGTTTTGCATCGCAGTGTATATAACGTGTTGATGTACGAGTATTATAAGTGTTTCAGTTGTTTGTATGTAACTCTGAATAAAATGTAAAATTCACGTTCTTTGCAATCATAGAAGTAATATATTTTTTATTATTATCTATATATATAAAGATGACGGTGTTCGTTTGTTTGTACGTTTGTAACCGCTGGCCAGAAGCCCCCACAGCACCCACAGACCTGAAAGTTGGCTCAAAAATTCGAACGTACCCCGCCCTCGTGCACCTCGAAGCCCACATTTTTAATTTCGAATTAGTTATTTTTAAATTAATTAATTAGTCTCATTTTTGGTGTATCCGCCATAATTGAGGGGGGAAAACCTCCCCCCACCCTAAAACATTATATATCGTTAGAAAAGGGTTTTTTTCTGAAAAAGAAAAGGTTTAGCACGTTTCTGTCCGTTAATTAGGACAGGAGATATTAATTAATCAAATTTAGTCAATTTTCAAGGCTTAACTATGTACGCAGTACTGAAACACTAGGTCCATTTTCCTGATCAGCTGCTCTTTTGTCCCTGAAGTTACTTTGTGGTTAAAATTGTGCGTATAGATTTAAGCCTTGAAAATTTATTCAATTTGAATGCTTAATATCTCTTATTTCTTTCTTAATTTTCAGTCTTTTTGATTTATTTGGCGAATTGATTTAAACTTTAACATGACTTTAAGTGGAGTTTAAAAGATGGAGCGCATTTGAACTAAAGGATATAACAATTTTAGTTCAGAGAGTCGGAGGGAATTTAAATTTATTCAGTTGAATTCCTCAAAATTTGGTGTTGCCGAAAATGTCAGAATGGAACTATTATTGTTAAAAAATTAGCGATGGCTATCAGCTACTCTTCGTATTTGGCGTGGTAAAGTTTGGCAACACAATAGGGATATTTACCAAACCTCCCAGCCAGTGAAACACTTCTTTCTCCAAATTAAAGAAAAAGAAAACGCTCTGTGAAGGAACAGTTGTTGTTTGCAGTCTAAAAAGTATTTTATTGCATGTTTAAAACATGTATATAATGTCGCCAAACCTAAATTTTTAATAGTTCCATTCTGACATTTTCGGTAACACCGCTATGAAGTTACTCTTCGTATTTGGCGTCGTAAAGTTTGGCAACAATCTGGAAATTTACCAAACCTCCCAGCCAGGGAAATCTTGCTTATTTGAGGGTTACTGTTATAGATTGTAATCACTTCAAAGAGATGGTGCGAAAGACATATTTCTTGCCTTTTAATGTTCACATTAAAATCATGGAAGAATGGTTGAGGCTGAGCTACCTGACACAATCGGTTCCCTATGTCAATAAATTTAGATTTGGCGACAAATTTTACATTGAAATTACGGTTAAATCGGTGGATTATGTTAAACTTCAAGGGCAAAATTGCTGTGTTCCATGAGAGTTTTCGAAAATCTTGCCAGTACAGTGATCTCAAAAATTCCATTGAAACGTTTATTTGCCGAATTGATTTAAACTTTAATATGACAATTAGTGGAATTTAAAAGGTTGGGGAGCACATTTGAATCAAATATAATAATTTTACTTTGGAGGGTTAGAGTGAATTAAACTTTATTTAGTTAACTTCCTTTACATTTGTTGCACGGGCATCGCCGTGCGGGTACTGCTAGTTAATACTAAAAGCAAAACTATGTTAAAAAACTATATTACTTATATTACATGTTGATATATGAGCATCTAAAAGCATATTTTTAAGTTTTTTTTTTTTTTTTTTAACTATTTTAAAGATTATTCCATTTCATTCTAGCCAAAACTTGTACTATGTAATTTGTCATTATATCTAGTATCGGAAAAATGTTGCAAATGTTATGACAAAAATTTTAGATATAACTTGGGGACAGTTCATATAAATATTGCATCGTTAGAAATTTGAATGAAAATGTTTAATTTTGCTCAAAATTTAAAAACCCACGTGAAATTGTCAACAGTTCAAAAAAAAAATATTGACTGAAGTTCGCTGTTCCTTCAAATTCCAATCTCATTACTTAATTTCAATCACAGACCATGATTTTCATATTCATGAGTTCGTAATTAAGCGACCTGCAAATGGTCTTTTCGGGCTAAGAACTCAGTTGCGTATTGACCCCAACCATAATGAATTATATCTCTGTTGCCAACTCTTATTCTATACTAGACCAGATGCTCGGATGTGAATTGGAGTTACTAAATAGCGATTTTCTGTTATAGCTAAATCTGCATGAATATGTCGAGCAAGACAACTGGAAGGAGATTTACTATTGATGAATACTGAGTAGTTGAAACAAGACGGGGAAATGTCGGCTTTATCCATCTTGCTTAGTGTATTGTACTTGAAAGATAAACTCGTAAGAATGTTTGGCAGGGTCAATAATGCTGTTGCTAATAATAAATACTGATTAGTGTGAACAAGATAGTCAGCCATGGCATTATCAGTCGTTTGACAATGTCTTCAATGTAAAGCAGTTGAGAGAAATTCACTCGAATGTAACAAAGTGACTGACAATGAACTTTCTGCTCATGCGGAGACAATCATCGGTGACTGACAGTGAACTTTCAGTGACAATCCGACCAAATCACCAGTCACTAGTGACTAGAGACGTGGTGGCCAGATCGGTAAGTCGTCAGACTCGATCCTAGCTGATCAAAGATCCACGGTCTTTATTAACGGTTCTTGGGAGACGTGAAAAATGCTCGTGGTCACTGAGTCCACCAAATGAATCAATACCTTTGAGGGAAAAGGATCAAAGGTTTGCTCGGGTCCTAGTCTGGATCAAAAGAACAGAACACACTTCAGGGTCTCATCTAACCGGTTAAACCACATGTTGTAGTACAGGGGAACCGGAAGTAAAAAGTGAAAAGAAAAGTCACTAGTGACTGACAGTATAAAATAAGATATTCAACACTACATTGTTAGTAATTTCAGAATCCTATCAGTAATGTGTGCGTTTGCACTTATCAAAAACTTAAATAAATTGTATTGAAACAGTTAAAAAAAGATTTCCCTTTGATACATTCGCACTGTGCTCAACACCCCAGTTGAGATTTCTGATAAGTACGTGTCGCTTATACCTTTTTACTTTTCACTCCATGTTCCCCCGTTCCTACCGCACCCGGTGGTTTAACCGGTTGGATGGGGCCTTGAAGAGAGCTCTTTTTTTTTAATCCAGACCCGAGAAGCCGAGCAAACACCTGGTCCAGTACCCCCGGAAGTATCAATTCACGTGGACGACGTGTGACCACGAGCATTTTAAACCTCCCCCAGCCATCATTAGTGACAACAGTGGGCCTTTGATCGGCTAAGAACGAGCCCGAGACCCCCGGGTTACGAGTCTGACGCCTTCCGGATAGGACCACCATTGCCGCGTGACATATACCGTGTATTAAAGATATGAGCTATGTCGAAGCAACTGCTTGCACATAACTTTTTAAATTTTATACAAGTGAAGATTAGATTACATTAAAAAGAGTTGAATCAAAACCAAATATGTAGTTTTCTTATGATACGTCATAGTCAGTTCAACTGACCAGACTAATTTCTATTTAGAGTGCAACTCCTGCTTATCTCCATATATTATTTCTCTAAACCGAATCCTATACCCGGTCGAAACTCGCTCATTTCTTTATCGAATTGCAAGAAAATTTATGATTTTGAAGCTTATCCCGCGGGCTATTGACGAAAATTAGACCCACCCTCTAAAAAGTGTCGGTTCGTTTTTTATTCGAACTTCAATTTTTGGGCACAAAATTGACTCTATCTAGCGAAATAATTGTCGTATCGTCTCCATTTTGATTTCATTCGAAAGATTAAAAAAAATGCGTTCTTTAGAACGTTTCTCCGCTAGCGCCGCGTAACAAGAATCTCGAAAATCCACGTTTAAGCGACTTATAAGCGATTGAAGTTTGAAAAAGTTAAATTTTTTGCTCAATTGTTAAAATCGTTTACCATTGTTCAAATCAATTTTAAATGCGACATTTCAAGCCAAGGCTTAGCTCGGTAAACCTTAATTGTAACTTTTATTGTTTCAAAATACTATGGTAGTTTTGCGATAACGTTAGTATTTAGTTTAGTAGTAGCCTTGGGTATTTGATTTTAATATAGGGTATCACTTTTGTAGTAGTTGTAAAAGTGAATGTGTCTTTGATCTCTTTGAAAAGTTGTCAGAACGACGGCAGTAGATGGCGATGTTGTGCAAATGAAGCCAATAAAAATTGTCGTATTAAATTTTAAGTTTAGAGGGTTTTTTTTTTTTTTTTTTTTTTTTTTTTTTTTTTTTTTTTTGCGGAATTCCGCACGGGTCACCTAGTTTTGTTTATTGCAAACAATAGTAATATCTCTGTTTCTTACTTTGCTTGAAACTTCAAACGGCGATCTAAGAAATTCAGCCAGATTTGTCGACGTCAAATCGTTTCAACAATTCGTCGCTGCTTCACCATTGTTAGATTTTTTATAAAATTGTAAGACATTACTGAGCAGAAATTTTCTGTTTCACAAGTTTCTATCAAATTCTAAAAACGCACCTTTTGAGCTCAGAATAATTTTTCCTCGCATAATGTCGTTCTTTATTATTTCGTTGTCAAAAGCATTTAAAACTTTTGCTTCGATAAAGGTAAAGAAATGTAACTCAAATGCTTCCTGCGTGCAGAAAAGATGTTTAAAAAATGCTTCTTGATAAATTCATTTTGAAACTGAGTTTTGAAAAAAAAATCCATCCTATCAACGGCGGAAGTCGGGGATAAAAATAATTATCTTTTGCTTTGATGCTTGAAGTAATTGGGATTTCTGTTTTTAAAGAAAACTTTTCAGCACGCTTTAATGAGACCGTCGAAGCAACGTTTCGAATTTTTCCATCATTATTTTAAAATGTTTTAAGAATATGTTTTTTGTAAGGAAGCAGCGTGGGTTGGATATTCGATTTTCTCTATTTGCTGAATATGTTAGTATTGTTACGGATTTTTTTTTTTTAATAAGTTTCACCGCCTTCGTTTTTTAAGGGACTAAGTGGTTGAGCGTAAATTCATTTTCATGGATAGTTGTTATCCACGCCTACAACGGCAAGAATATAACTTTAAACACATCAACATCAAAATTCTATTTGAAATCAGTTTTACAGAATATTTTTTACTGCCTTTCCTCATAGTTGTTGCAATAAAATAATATCAATTCCGTTAGCTACTTATAGTTCTAAAAGTAGGAAATTGCATAACGCTTACTGTTAGACTCAACATTTTAAATTTTGCAACTTTATATTTTTCAAATTGGTATCCAGATTCAAGCCTGAAACTTTTGAAATTCTTAATGTAAATATTAAGAATTAACACTAGATGGTATTTTTCTATTTTATATTTGCTTATAAATAATTAAGCAGTGGCGTACATAGCAACCTCTCAACCCCTGCGGTGATGGGGGGGGGGGGGGAGCACGAGGTTTTAGGGCAGACGTTGAAGTAAAAAGTCAGTTGCGCAGGAAAAGTTTTTTTTAGTTTAATAAGGGGTGAGGGCGCGCACATAAATCTATTTATGCTGCTGGAATGTTACGATTCGAGTTAATTGAATTTTCTAAAATGCATAATTTGCATATAAGTTTTTCTCGATCTTCGCTTTTCGTTCTTGCATCAAGATCACGTTACGCATATGCAAATTGCCGGCAGCATTTAAGCTCGCTACCGGCGCTTTGCATGGCTCGTACTTGTTTTTCAATTTGATCGGCGACTCGGTTGAGTCGACCAATCTTTAAGCCGATAGTTTCGGCATTGTACCTTCATAATGAAATTCGTGCTGAAAGGTATTCATTGTAAATAAGTTCATCATGAATAAAGCTATTAGTTTTACTTTGGCTATTGTGGTCACTGACGAGACTACATGTTGGACTTTGTAAGCTGATCCAATACATGCAGCTTAACAGGAATAAAGTATCAATGGTTTGCTCTTAAGTAATAAACGACTAGCTTAAAATTATTTTGCTTCGGTACAAGCATATCGTGTGTTCTTTGAAGCTTCGAATCGTTAAGACCTAAAGAGTGATTTAAAATTAGACTCAAATGCAACAATATAAAATGGCCGTTAAAAATCAGATATGTTTCCAAATTTGGCTCCAAATGTTAGTGGCTAAAAATTATGCCTACTTGGCAATATATGTTTACTTTCACGCCCAGATCCTTTCATAAATAGCGCCGTCAAATTAGACAAAATTATCTTGCAGTAGGACAGTCATTTCGAATTTTTCCAAGGGGGGAGGGTCAAAGGGTGCATACACAATGAAAATTTAACAAAAAATAGAAAAACTACGCCTACTTACATGTAAATGCATTGATTTGCCAAATTCAGGGGGGGGGGAATTGACACCCTCCCTCCTGAACCCCGAAATGACTGGCCTGCTTGCAAGTAAAGCTGAGTAAAGTAATTTTGAGTAAAAATTAATAAAACAAACGCCAAATTTGCAAAATTGTAGCAAATTAAGCTCAAAAACATAAAAATAGTAATTTTTTGAAAATATGTAGAGTTATTTGTGGATTAGCATAGTAAGGGGGGCATAACATAAGATTTAACTGATTTTTGAGCATCGTTCTTTAATAATTACAGAAACATGTTAAGCTACCAGTCTTTTATTGGAACGTTATGAAACTTAAAAAGTCAAAAATTGTGTTGATGCAGTTTGTGATTAAATGAAGCACAGTTTCCTTTATTGATGACACCATAGCCTAAAACATCACTTGTTGGTCGGATAAAAGTGCTTGCCTTCTAAAAAGATTCTTAATTAATAAAGAAAGATGTCTTCAGTATTAACAAAATAACTGGAAAATATTGTATTATTAAATTTTATAATTCTACTTATGAAACAGGACTACTGCCACATTTGCAGAAATGGATTGAAAGGTTTTTCTCATTGCACAACCCCCCCCCCTCTCAAACAGTCCTCTACAAGTACATAGGAGTGGATTTCTACTTTTCACACAATGTCCAGTTTCTTGGACGCAGGTTATCAATTTGGTTATTAGGTGCCATAGTAATGCAGAGTTTGGCTTAAATCATTCGTTCATCCCATATTATCTCAGTTTACCAAAGGTGAATAACTCATTTTTTTAAATTTTTGCTGGTTAACTCATTTATGCCCAGTAGCCTAAAAACGGGACGCTTGTTAGTTACTGCATACAAAAACCTGTAGGGTAGGTGGGGGCAAAGCCCTGCAATTTCCGGTTTTTTCACCATAGCGACCAGCCAGGAGCTGATTTACTCGAAAATTCAGTTGTGGGTTTTAGTTTGGGATCTTATCTTCAAATACTGGAAACATCAATCAAATCCAATCATTAGTTTTGGAATAATCCGAATAATAAATTTAAAAAAAAATGCAGGGCTTTGCCCCAGTTTATGGGGCAAACCCCTGCAGTGCAGGGATTTGCCCCAATTTGCGAGGTATGGAATAAAAAAAAGTACTACTGCCAAAAACTTTCAAAATAGTCTTTTAATTTGTCATAAAATAAAGGAAAATGCTTGAATACATAGGTATCTTTGAAAAAGTAAACTAGAAAAGACTAGTAAAGCCGGAAAAAAAAACATGAAAGTAAAAAATTACTTACTAGGTACTAAAAACTTCCAAAATATGTTTTTAACTTGTTATGCAAATGAAGAGAAAACCTTCAATTAGGTAAATTCAAAAAATATTATCCAGTGCTAACTGGGGCAAAGCCCTGCACTCGAGGGTTGCAGGGACTTGCCCCAAATGACCTGCAGGGATTTACCTCGTTTGAAGTACGGGAAATGGTGGATTGGTAGGGCTAGTTGACGAGAAGAAAAATCAAAATTAATAATCCACAGCATCAAGGGTTAGTCACAGTGCTATTCATCGATAACTAATTGATACATTTGGTAAAACCCTATCTCACATAACATTGAACTGAAGTATGAAGTAAATTACATCAGAACCATGAAAAACGAACTCACCTCATTTTCTCCTCACGTTGCCTTCTCAGACGCTACAGCTTTTATCGGTGGACACCTGTTGCAATTCCTCAACTGCACCCAGGCGGCCGGTTCTCAAATCTAAGGCGGTCTATTCAAAAAGTCGATGCAGGGCTTTGCCCCGTGCAGGTCTTTGCCCCACCTACCCTAATGGGTATATCATTTTACTAAAGCTGTTTTTCACAAGTTAAATAGTCCTTCTTGAGAAAACCAGATAGAACCACTAGTTGGACATTTTATTGACAGTTTATTTATTGACAGCTATTTTCAGATAAATCAGTCAAGCAACAATCCAGCATGGGTAGCCACAGAAAGTAAGGGTTTTTTGCAAACTTATTTTTCATAAAACTAACCTATTTTAAAATGATTTGCTTAAAATTGATCACAGATGCCTTCTGTAATGTTACTTTGCAAAGTAAGGTCCAAGTAAAGTGTTATAATTTTGCGCACATATCTGCACTCGTTGTCACTATGAACAGGATCAGTTTAAATAAATTAATAATTATGGCAACGGCGATCTATTTTAAGCCTAAAATGTATGTTAACTCTATTGCAAACAAGCGTTTTAAGCAGATAAACAATTTTAAGAAAAATTGTTAAAAAAGCTTGGGGCAGTGGATGCGTTTTTTAACCTCATTTCACACGTCCATATGTGAACATTACTAAACGTTTGTATGCTTCGTTTGGGCTATAAGATACTACACATCACCAGTTAAGGGTTAACAGAAAAATATATTTGATCCACATTACCTTCAAGAAGAGGGTTTAAAGGTCTCCGATTGAACTGTAAAGGTACAAGGTCAGACACTGAAACGTAGTTGCTCAACTTCACCACAAGCGATGCCTAGGTCGCTTAATTACGCATTCTATGTTCACAAAGCTGGAGCAAATATCCATTATTAATTTTACAGTATTTCCTACCGTACGGATTCCAATTTACAGTTAAAATCACGAAAAGGGTTCAGTATAATTGACTTTAGCAAAAACTTACATGTAACGTTACTGGCTGCTTCCCAACGATTCATTTCTATTCCTAATCAAAGCGTGGGAGAAGTGTGCTACTACTCGGTTTAACTGAGAAAGGTTTCATTACATATTTGAAATTAATACATCTATGAACCGCTATGATCCGTGTGCCTGTGAAATGCATCAATGATTGAAACTGAAACGCAATTGCAGTAAATGGATTTAATTACAATACTTAATTAAAATACGCACAGTTCAGGAAGCATATTTAATTACTTTTATCTGATGAGTTTTTTAGGTATTTATGTAAATCAATGCTATCATTGATGCGGCAAACTGAAGTCGGAAATAGATAAGCATAATAACGCATCGACAAGCGAAAGCGTTATAGTGTATGTAAGGGATTTTTGCTGTGTAGAAAGTTATACAGGGTGTTTATGAAATATTGAACTGCTGATAACTTTTTATGATGTTGCGCTTATTAACGCTAAAAACAAATCAAAGAAATTTCCTTAAGTTAATTATTTGCTTCGTGACAATTGCCAGATTAAAACACAGGGCCCGGGCCCTCAATTTCGAATTTTTTTTCGTGGAGGGGAGAGATATATTCATTGAAAATTTAACCAAAAAAACAGAAAAGAAACACGTCCACTAATAGGTAAATGCATTGATTTTTCTTAGCCAGGGGAGAGAGCAATTGACCACCCCCCGCCCCTACACCCTTAATAGCCAAAGTGGACCTCAAACTCAGGCACCAAAATTTGAGAGGCACCAAATCTACAGTTTTTAAGAAAACTAGAGAACTTCACACTGCTCTGTGGTATGGTACAAATATAAAATCAGGAAAAAAACTAAATTTTAATCTTTTTTAAATTTTAAAGCTTATTCCAGTCCCTATCTTTACATTATTGCTGCATTTAAAAGGTATCTTTCGATATTTCCAATTAGGATATACACGTTACAAGCAGATAAAAGTTGACTTCTTTCATTATACTTCATTATGTATCACACATATCACCACTAGCTATAACATGAATTAAACAAGATAATATATATTATCGTATAAGGCATCGCTAACTTTGATTGCGATAAAACCTAAGCATTAAAATGTTTTATTACTTTACTACACAGTGTAAGAAAACAGGGGAGGTGGTAATTACACTGTAAAAAATTTATGCAATCTTACTCTATAAAAGTGGTGGCAGCATTTTGCAGCCAAAGTTGCCTCCAATACAATGGAGTAAGTTCACTGATAAAACTGGTGTAACATCATGAGTGATGCGTAACGTTAAACCAGTTTTAATATGCAATACACCGCCAACTCGGCTATTTCGATCCATGGACAGCTGTTTCGAGCTTATTATGCTCTCATCAGCATGGAATACGATAGTAGTCGAGTTGGAGGGAAAAAAATCCTCTTATGAAGCAAAGATAGCTAAAAAACTGGTAGCTAATGTGAAATTAGAATACCAGCGAGCGACCGCACTTGGTACGGTGCAACTCGTAAAATTTCCTTCATAAAACCCTTCGTATTCGTACAAATCCTTAGATAAAAGATTTTGAACTGATCACTGGAATACATTACTTAGTTACGCCAAATTCTGTTATGATTAAAACAAACACAAAATCACGGATTCCACTCTACGCAATATTTACTCGCTGGAACAAATCAGTCGCCACTCACTTCCTCTGCAATTTCTAGAAACATTTTGGAGTAGTGCCATCATCTTTTCGTGACGGCATTAAATCAAACATTCATTCGTCCTCTAATTAACCAATCATATCATTAGTATTAATGAGAATGATGCCACTGAATTCGAAATGGGATCCGGGCACTTCCATATGCAATGTAAAGACGTATCGAATCGGAGAATAATTAACGTCTGCTTTTCAATTGCTGCCACTTAGAATTTGTGAAATAAACTCCAAGAAATTATGTAGAACCGCTCAGATTCGTCGAAGTGAGGTGGAGTTCGTCGTCTTTAATTACACGGAATATGAAAGTGTTTTGGTGATAGAAAAGAGTGCTTGAATTTTAATAAAGTTATCAAGCAGTCCATTTCGGCAAACTATGATATAGTGTAGACGAAAATTTAGTTATGTGGTGCATTAGGGGAAAGCTTCTTTCATACAGGTTGGAACCTTAACATGTTACATAGCAGTAAAATTGAAGTTTTTTGGATTGTTACGAACGGTATTGATGTCTTGTGGGGATCCTATTTTAGTCTAAAGCAGCTCAAAACTCAAACGCAACAGAAATTGTGTTAGGAATTCCGTGTCTCAGAGCCAGAGCGTAAACTCACAAATGGCGATTTTCGCTTTATTATTGCATTATATGCAGAATCTTATTCCGCATCAACCCATGAAAACCTTATTCTATAAAAGAAATTCATTCACAATTATTTAGCAGCTTTAAAAGAGCGCGAGTTCCATCCTTTTCATGCGTCCGACAAACTGTTTCACCCTCTCCTGAGAAGTTACGAATGTGGACTTACGTTTGTCTGGTCCTGATATAAAGATATCGCACCCTTGCTACAAAAGTGCCACAACTCAAAAAACTACGTTTTCCAGGAATTGAAAAAATCTGTTCCCGGGCTGACTGGGTACATTTTAGTATTTTTGAATTTGTCAATATGAAGACCGATACATCTGAAACTATGATCGTTAGTTACGCACAATACTCTACGACGGCTAGTCGACAACTCAAGATGTGGCATTTCAGTGGAGGGGGTCCTATGCATCTCGATAACAACAAAACGCCATGACTGCCCTCTGGTGGCTGATTTTTCAATGCAACTTCTGGCTCTTTTGAAGATTGGTAGAGACGTGTAAACTACGTCTAATGACGGCCATAACACAAAAATTACAAATTTTGTGGCACTTTTGTAGCAAGGGGGGGGGGAGCTCACATCACAGTTCTAAGGGGATGCAGAGCATGAAAGTTTGAGAGCCCGTGCTTTTGTACATTGTACTTATGCGATCGCATAGGAAGATGATGTCAGAGTTGAGCAGGTGTGCCTGTAAATGTGACTTCCTTTTCGTAGTACAAATGCTGAAAGAAAAAAAACATTCAGTGCTTTTCTCATTTGATCCGAAAACACCTTAGTGAAAAACTAAGACGAGGACAAATAATAAAAAATACCTCTGTGCTTAAAAAACAAAAGCAACTAAAACAACGTAAAGGCATAATACTGTTCCTCACTGTGATTATTCTGTCAATTAATGCAACACACTATGAATTGATACTTGTTGAAACTTTGCATAGAGCATATACAGGTAAATCACGAAATAATCTACTTATATTAAAAACCGAGTATCTATCTTTCTTTCTATCTTTCTTTCTATCTTTCTATCTTTCTTTCTTTCTTTCTATCTTTCTTTCTAACTATCTATGTCACGCTTATTTCTCCTGAACGCCAATGAACTGAAAGTCGAACCAGGTACCGATAGATAGGTAATTTTTCCCGCTTCATTAGTTTCAATTTATATAATTATACGATTTTAATTAGCGAAGATATCAATTAATAAGTAGTCAAGTTTAAAGCGATTAAGCCTAATAAATGATTAAACTTCCAAGACATTTCTTACCGTTGCCATTTTGAATAAAAACCTTAATTAAATTATTGAACTGCTTAAAATTCCAAGATATTTATTTCTTACCGTTGCCATTTTGAATTAAAACGTTAATTAAATTATTGAACTATTTAAAATTCCAAGATA
Organism: Uloborus plumipes; assembly: GCA_038373865.1. Classification (NCBI taxonomy): domain Eukaryota; kingdom Metazoa; phylum Arthropoda; class Arachnida; order Araneae; family Uloboridae; genus Uloborus; species Uloborus plumipes. The sequence goes on along the minus strand of JAXGGA010017346.1, from coordinate 10,191 downwards.
TTTATTTCTTTCCGTTGCGATTTTAAATTAAAACGTTAATTAAATTGAACTTTTTAAAATGAAAGAGTGTTATTTTTTTCCATTGTCATTTGGAATTCGTGTTATAACAAAGTTCTAACAATTGTTTTTATTCTAATTATTAATGACATATTTTTTCTCTGGTACCATTTTGAAAATGTGTTTTTAAATAAAATTGCAATTGCTGTTTTTAGAAGGGCTTTTTTTGGCTGCGATCCAAATATTAAAAGAACTTTTTCGTTCAGAATTTTGCAATTAATTTTACAGGAAGAAAGCGGTTTGTAAATAATTATTTTTGGAAAGGAATTTTATTTGTTATTTAGGGAGAGTGCTAAGCATGCGCTACTTGACATCGTCTTTATTTTTGAGGAAGCATGTGCAAATAATTCGATTGATTCTTTGATGCAGGAAAGCTTTTTAGCGAGCCGCTTTATCGGGGAGTAGTTTATTAAACTTTTCCTTGGTACTTTAAAGGCGAGCCGCCTTGGTGGCGAGTAGTTTTTTGAAACTTTCCTCGCTACTGTAAAGGCGAGCCGCCTTGACGGCGAGTAAACTGTTTAAACTTTCCTCATTACTTTAAAGGCGAGTCGCCTTGGTGGCGAGTAGTTTTCTCAAACTGCCTTCACTACATTACAGCCTGTGCAACGCCGGGCCACGCGGCTAGTCTACTTATATTAAAAACTGAGTATCTTTCTAACTTTCTTTCTATCTTTCTATGTCACGCTTCTTTCTCCTGAACGCCAATGAACTGAAAGTCGAACCAGGTACCGATAGATAGGTAATTTTTCAGGCTTCATTAGTTTCAACTTATATGATTATACGATTTTAATTAGCGAAGATATCACTTAATAAGTAGTCAAATTTAAAGCGATTAAGCCTAATAAATGATTAAATATGAAATCCATTGTTGAAGCGTGGTTGCTATGAAACAGTGATAACAATGATAATGAGAATTTTGAATAAAGGCTTAACTAAATCAAACACGAAACTCATAAGCGGGCAACTTACATAGTATTTTTATCGCTAGCTACTTGTAATATTTTGAAACATTCATTTGTTGAAAAGCCATCTACTTATATAAAAAACTGAGTATCTATGTCTGCTGTTTTCCTTTGAGCGAGCTGAACTTACTGAAACTTTCCTCACCATCTTGAAGGCGCGAAGCATCACAATAATTCGAATGATTTTTTTATATAGGAAAAAAGTAAAGGCGTGAAGCGCCTGTTAGCGAGCCGCCTTGGCGGGGAGTAGTTTCTTGAAATTTTCCTCACTACTTTCAGGGCACGAAGTGCCCGTGCAACGCCGGGCCACGTGCGTGGTACGTCTTGAAATCGAATGAACATTAAATTATATCAAATAATATAACTTCAGAATGAGGTAAAAGTTAGAGAAGGGGGACGTTATGCATCAACATGCCGCAGGAAGCTAATCTAGCTGCCCTGGCAGCTAGTCTATATACATATAAGACTACTTTTGTATCCGTATGTCCGGGGTAATCTTCCAAACTGCTGGACCGATTTTAACCATTTTTTCACCGTAAATAGCTACAGTAACAGGGAGCAGGATAAGCTATAATTTATTTCTAAAAAGCTTAGTTTAAAAAAGTTGTTATGGAAAATAGTAAATTTCATGTAGTTTCCCCATTAAATGATTAAATTTTCAGTCCATTGTTGCAAAAATTTATTGCCTGGCAACAACAGTATTAATAGTGATCATAATGAAAATGTGAACCAAGGCTTCACTGGAGTAAGTATGAAATTTATTGCTTTCTTAGGATTTTTAGATTCAGCTGTGCCAACAATCGCTAACGAGGTAAATAAAAAGATAATTGATTTTGGCAACAGTTAGAGAACAGAAAATGTTTATAGTCAAAAAATTTCTAAGTTAGGTGCGTAAGATGTTTTTACCAATGTAGTCACAAGGATATAAACTAATGATGAGACTTATTTTGCGTGTAATGTTTGGAAATACTTGACTCCAGTGCGATTGATATTGTAAATATATATTTATTTTAATTTACAGGGTGCGGCAGAGAAATTTGCTGATTTTAATTGGATGCTAATTAGCAAGGAGTGGTCAGAAAGGATTGGGAAGAGTCTCATTTTAAAGAGAAGGTCCTGAAGTTTTGTTATCTTATAGTTTAGTGGTCGCCATGCGTTGGACGAAGGAGCAACGAGCGTTCGCCGCCGAATCTTACTTTTCAAACAGTCTTTCGGTGGTCGCCACTCAACGTGCCTTCCGAACTCGGTTGAAAATTCAGCCCGTTGTTCCCATTCCTGGCTGGGAATCGACTGTTTTGTGGTTGAAAACATTCAGGGAAAGTGGGGGTGTGGCAAAAAGAGGCCCAGGAGGTCAACGGATTCCCAGAACCCTAGAAAACGTCGAAAAAGTGAGGGAGTCGTTTTTGCGCTCTCCCAGGCGTTCGGCGCGTAAACACGCTGCTGCTTTGGGTATTTTTGATTGGACACTGAGACGAATTCTTCACAACGAACTCCAGTTTCATCCCTACAAACTTGCTGTGGTTCACCAGTTAAGTGATAACGTCTCCTTGAAAGGTGGAGTACCGTGGGCAGCCCGCTCCTCAGATTTGACACGCCGTGACTATTTTTTATGGGGTTATCTCAAATCGATCGTTTACAACGACAAACCCCGGACCCTGCAACGCCTGAAGAACAACATCTGGCTTACTATCACCAACATCCCAATCGATATGCTCGAAAGAGTGCAACAAAACTTCAAATCTAGGGTAGATGAGTGCATCATTAACAGGGGCCGCCATTCTTCCCGATGTAGTTTTTAAATCTAACTAATATAAAAATTCAGAATGGGTACCATATCTTATAAAAAGTAGTAAACTGATACATGATGTACGTTTCCTTAGTTGACTTTTCAAGTCTGCAAGTTTCTCCGCCGCACCCTGTTCCAAGCTTATAACATTTCCGATTTACCTAAACATTATTTGTAGCTTGCATTTGTATTTCCGGTGTGTAATACAGTTTTTTAGTTTGTCCAAACAGAAAAAATTACCGTTATTTACAGAAGTAGCCATTGTGTATACAGATATGCACTTTAATGTTGAAAAATTCATGAACGAGTGTCACTAAAACGCCATACCCGGCAGAAACCCGGGCAGGGCCGGGTACCCGGCTAGTGTTTACATAATTTGAAATACAGCAAGAACAAAACATTTTCGGAAAATATTAATATATTTTCCAAACCTTATGATTAATTCCTAGAAATGAATATTTGTCTTTAAAGCAAATTCTACCTGAGTTTACCATAATGGAGGTGTTTTATTCAGTCAAAATCCCTACTTATACTAAAATTGATAGAGTACGTATAAAAAAAATTTGGGACCAAAAACATACTTTCATTTTCCCAACAGCTTAATTTAGATTTTTTTTTTTTAATGTCCAATATCTGAACCGAAGGGATCTTGTTTAATTTCACAAATGGAGAAACAGGTGTTTTTTAAATCACGACGTGTCTGATAATCTTAGCTTTAGAACAATGAAAAATAAGATTCAAAAGGCCAGCTCGTCTATAAAGTGGCCTTCTTTTAACAGTTTTGTCCCCTTGTAAAATCAGCAAGTAAAAATGAAAGAGTGAGTGAGCGTCTTTTAAGATTTTTTTTTTTTTTTAGAAAAGTTAGAAAAGAAAGTAACGTACCCCGTTTTTTGACCTTGCACTTTCAGAAAAAATATTTTTGAAAAGTGAGGAACTCTCCCATTTCAGTCTTAATGAAAAACTGAACTGAACGTTCAAGGGAAATGGAATTCATAAGTTCAACTCAACTGTGGGGATTTCGGAAATTAATTCAACGTATCACTGAATAAGATGAAAACTTGGCAGGAAAACCGAATAGGGTTAACCGTCTTTAAAGAGCAAGACAGTAAAAATAATTTTGAATCAACGTCTTTGAACATAAAAAAAAATCATAAAAACAATAATTTGTCATCCGCTTTCAGGTTTTACTGCATATTACTTCAATTCTTTCATCCATGTATACTTTTACAATACTTTCATAAGACAACCAAAACATCTTTTTCATGAATTAAAAATCAATCCTAACAAAACACATTCCCTATAAAAAGAAAACTCCCGTAATTTCCATTACTTGTAATAACATTTCTCACATTCGGCAAGCAAAAAGTAGAATCAAATTTTTAAGATCAATATTTATTCAAAGAAGCATGACATCCATAAGTGTTTGAGAAAGGAAAAAGAAAAGAAATTCTTCTTAAGTAAAAATCTTCGTTCCGTTATGATCTCATTAAAAATAGTTTAACTTTTTTTTACTTCCTTCAGACGCTCTAAAATTCTTCTTATTCCTTTCACGTTTATTTGTTCATTTACTTATTGCTTATGGAAATGTTTTATTCTTTTAAAGAATGTTTTTATTCTAATGAATTTCATTGTGAGTGTTTTGTGAAGAAAAGTTCGCCGATACTTATGTCTGCCGTTAGAAGAAAAACAAATCTTTAAATCTCACTTTCGTAACTTTTTATTTTGATTAATTCATTTTTTTTCGTTTCAAAAAATTATGACAATTATTTTTGATTAGGAATGATGGAAGAGACTTTTTCTCAGACATTTTTTGACAAATGTATTATGATTTTTTTTTCTTAAATTCTGCAATATAAGTTATTAAATAAAAAAAATTCTCATTTTAATCATAAATAAACTATGATGCTTAAAATCATGCTACATTTAATGTTGAAATAATGCAAATGCATATGAATCATTTAACTGTCATGTGAGGTGCAATTAAACTATACAATTTCACTAACATTTTGTTACAAGATCTCAATATTTTAATTTAACAGAAGTAAACATTTTGTAATATTTACGTTTGATACGAAGATACTCCCCGACACAGTCATTTTTATTAACCCTTTACGTTTCAAATTAATTTAACAATGAATTTTTGTATATTTATTTGGATTTTTTAGTTGACAATAAGTCATTCCGACGAAAATGGTACAAATTATGTCTGAAACTCTTTACTTAAGATTATCAATTTAAATAATTTTCACCAACTAATCATATTTTTTTATTGAGTTTCCATTTATTTGTGTTTAATGAAGTGTAAATAATTAGTACATGACTCATTTATGAAAGGATTTTAAATATTTTGATCACTTTGGTTAACAGAGTGGACAAAGAAGCCATTAAAAATATCTGTATAATCACTAAGAAAAGTTAGAATCACAGAACAAGCATAAAGTGGAATAAACAGCCTAAAACAGTAAGTCTGTCTGCAATTTCAAGAAAAAATCTTTTTTTTTTTTTCATTATGAAATCGGCTCTAAAAGAGTGGACATCCAACAGTTCAAATTAACTATCATAAGAAAAGAATTAGACTCACCCTGGTTGTTGACTACATAATTCAATGTAGCAAGCTAATCACGGCAGTTATACATTTTAAAAAAATATATATCAGATTGAATGCAATTGTTTATTTTATTTCCAAAAAGCATATAACAGAGTGGACAATTTGAAACATAGAAAATCTAGGGACATGGATAAATAAGTGTTTTTTGGGAAAAGGTTTTTTCATTTGCGTAATAATCTGCAGAAATGGTGTCAGAAGCATCTTTTGTGCAGTGCAGTGTCATTTATTTTGTTGTTACATTTCAGTTTAATTTTAAATCACATTTAAAAGTCTAGAAGTTTGAAGCTGGGACACGTCATTTTCTCCTTCTTCTGACAAAGATAATTTTTTTGTGTCATTTCTAAAGGGATTATACCTAATCAATTGATACTTGATGGCACAAAATTAAATGAAGAACCAATTAAAAATACACTTAATGGGTGGTAGTTATTAAAATTGATTTTAAAAAATTCTAAAGTCTCGGACATGGTTTATACCATTTTCGTCGGAATGACCCAAATACATTAATCATATATACCGAGTCTAAAAATTTTAAAAATTTCGGGGGTCTAAGACCCCCTGCTCCTTAGGGCCCCTAAGAAAACTGTTTCCGATTGCAGATACCATCTGTCGCCCTTTCAGCAAAGTACAAGGAGTGGTATTTAAAAGCTTCAGCATGATTCCAGCCATATAAGATTCATAATACTAAATTAATACAAGCGGGACTTCTGAGTCCCGTCGGGGCATAAAGGGTTAAATAATTTTGTTATTTGAAATTTATTCGCATGCGTCATGCAGAGGACAGTTCTGTACCTCAGAACCAGAACGACGTAAGTTCAAAAATGGCCATTTTCACTTTTTTGCTTCATTGTATGTAGAATCTTATTCCACATCGACCCATTATAACATTATTCTATAAAACAAATTCCTTCACAATTGTTTAGCAACGTTAAAACAGCGCAAATCCCATCCTTTGCATGTATCCGACAATCTACTACATGATGTAACACATGTCGTGAGTATTCGATTTGGTAAACTATAAAGATGTAGATGGTGGGAAATCCGATCCGGTATAACATACAGTGAACTCTCACTTATGCGCCGGCCCAAGAGACCAACAGAAAAAGAAGTATAAGTGAGAGAGACTTATAGGTGTATTTAAAGGACTAAATTTCAACATAGGTTCTAATGAGAGAGTGAATAAGAATGTTTCTATAGAAAAGGGACATATTACTACAGTTTGGCAATTACTTTAACGTAACTATAATGATTAAGAGAAAACAAAAGTTGTAGCATACCTAATTACAAACTGTTCCCTTTAAAACGATGCATAATAGATAATTGTCCCTCTCCGAACTCTAGTTCATGCGGAAAAATGCTTTCCTTAAGTAATAAAGGCGAAAGATTAAAGAGGAAAGTAAAGAAAAATGCTAATTTTTTAAAGAAAATAAATAAATTTTCATACATTTTAGGGAAAATTCGGCGCATAAGTGAAATATTTATCTTTAGAGGGACGCATAAACAAACGATACTATCATTATTTTGTTATGGAATGTGCTGGGACCATTAAAAATCGTCCTATAAGTGAAAAGGGCGCATAAATGAGGGGGCGTATAAGTGATAGTTCACTGTATGTATCAAAACTTTTCAAAAGGGATGGATTTTGAGCTTCGTTGTTGGTGCTTCGAATGAAAAAGTTTTGGTAAATTGTTAGTCAACTAATGTAGGATGGTACACAACTCCATTGTATCCAACTCTGATTCCTTAAGGGGCATTTCACGGTATTTGTGACATAGGGGTGTACTTAACAAAACTTTTAAAAATTTAAAAATTTTGCATATATTGAAAAAGTACATTCTAAAGTACATGAATATCATATTGTTTTCATAGTTCACTTTATATTATGTTTGAAATTGCACTCAGAACATTGAAAATGCAATTTTCCCTATTACGGACTCTACATTGAATTTTTCTTTAAAAACTAAACTTTTATTCCAATTATTGTTACGAACTCTACAGTCATCGTTTTCACAATCCATAACTTTTTATAGAACGCACTTTTTGATTAAAATTGTTAGCTATGTTAGAGGTGAGCCTTTATTTTATCTGTCTCAAGTACCAGTTTTGGCTTAAAAATCGGTTTAAACCAGATTTAAAGAAAAATCCAATGTAGAGTCCGTTACAGTGAAAATTGCATTTTCAATGTTCTGAGTGCAATTACAAACATAATATAAAGTGAACTATGAAAACAATATGATATCCATATACTTTAGAATGTACTTTTTCAATATATATTAAAATTTTAAACTTTTAAAAAGTTTTGTTACGGACAGCCCTATGTCACAGATACCATGAAATGCCCCTCAAGCAAAACGTTGCATAAACATCAGACAAAAATGGAAAGATAACCAGCGAGGTTAGAGAAGTATCGACCCTACAGCAATGGCGAAAACATAAACATAAATATCGCCTCCTTTTTTAAAACTTAGATGCATTTGATAAGTTTTATAAACAGGACCATTGAAAGAATGTACTGTCCGTCCTTGGAAAACTCCGCCTAGTACTCTCGAACCATCCCGCTTAAAAGAGGGGTGATGGGATGTGGGTGGGAACTTTCCGAGGTTTAATAAAAAATCTGCATTTGTTATCCTTTTGACATATTCAACTAAACTATGCATTTGAAATTAGCATCGTTCTACGTTGTTTCATACGGCTCAAAAGGCTTCTTATTATTCTCCCCCTTACTGTTTTCTTATCTATCACCCCTATTTTGGTAATATCAGAGAAGAAATGACGCATGCGTAAATACGCGGAAGGTTTTACCTAAGAAAATCAAACAGGAACAAGAAATGTCATGCAAGCAACTCTTTTTAGTCTACTTTCCCGTTAAAAATAAAAGAAAGACGAAAAAGGCATTAAAAGTAGCTTAATGCATCTAAAAAATATCGCCAAGTCCAAAAAATATCGCCAAGTTAAAAAAATAAAGAGGTAAAATGAATATCGAAAAATTAAAAATTTGAAAGTAGGGTATTGAGATGGAGAATTTGTGTGTCGGTCTGTCGGTCGGTCTGTCTGTCCCCCCCCCCCCTAATAACTTTTGAATGAACATTCCGATTTGGACAAACTTTTTTTTGTTGGAAAGATCTCGGCGAGTACAGCTCATTCCCATATTTGATTTTTCGATTTGAACAATTTTTGGTTCAACTATGCACCGTTCAAACAACCTGTCCCGCGATGCTAACTTTTGAATGAACAGTCCGATTTGAACAAACTTTTTTTTTGTTCGAAAGATCTTTTCAAGGATACTTCATTCCCGTATCTACATTTTCGATTTGAACAATTTTTCGTTCAACATTGAACCGTTCGAACAAGCTGTCACCCCTAATAACTTTTGAGTGAACAGTCCGATTTAAACAATTTTTTTTTTCGAAGCATCTCGGCAAGGATACTTTATTACCATATTTAAATTTTAAATTTGAGCATTTTTGGTTCAACATTGAATCGTTCAAGCAACCTTTCCCCACCTAATATTTTTTAAGTCAACCGTCCGAATTGAAATTTTTTTTTTTGTTCGAAAGATCTTTTCAAGAATACTTCATTCCCGTATCTACATTTTCGATTTGAACGATTTTTCGTTCAACATTGAACCGTTCAAACAAGCTCTCACCCCTAATAACTTTTGAGTGAACAGTCCGATTTAAACAAACTTTTTTTTGCTCGAAAGATCTCGGCACGGATACTTTATTACCGTATTTAAATTTTCAATCTGAACATTTTTTTGTTCAACATTGAACCGTTAAAGCAACCTTTCTCCACCAAATAATTTTTAAGTGAACCGTCTGAATTGAATAAACTTTTTTTGTTCGAAAGATCTCGGAGAGACTCATTCCCATATTTCACTTTTCAATTTGAAAAATTTTTCGTTCAATGATGAACCGTTCAGAAAATTTTTTAACATGAGCGCCTTCTGGGAAATTTAAATTGAATGTTGATTCTGAACTTAAAGGCGGATTTCCTTCAAACTAACTTCGTAAGAAAACGGTTTTGATAAAAAATGTATGTTAAGTACTTTTCTGAAAAATCTTCTGTGAGGGCTCTGATTCCGACTCCGACTCCGCAAACATGGCGGAAATGCAAGCTCAGAAAAAAATGACTGACTGGGCAAACGATTATATGTTTGTTTATTTATTCATTTTTTTGTTTAATTAATTATTATTATTTTTATTTATTTATTTTTTTTTTGATTACAAAAATTGTTCATTCACTAGAGCATTTTATTTTTTATTCATGTGTAACAACTGGCAACGGATTAAAAATAAAATTCGAGACATTTTATTAACGAACGAATTTTTTTTTCTTTCTTTGATAAAATGTGTTTTGATGTTCTTTGTACTTTTATTTTATTTATTATTTTTTTTTCTTTTGAAAACGATTGTGAAATTTTTCTACGGAAGAGCTATAACAGTTACATTCTTTGAAAGGTGCGACAAAACTTTATTTACTCGTTTATTTACTTTTTACGTGTCCAATTCATCTGATGAGAGGGGTATATTTTGCTTTTAGAAATCAGCTTTAAGTGCTATAAAGGTATGTTTGACATAATTTTCAGTTTCAGATATTCAAGAGAATATTGATTAGATGCTAGAATGCCGATGTCGATGTACGGGAAAGTAGGCTCGTTTAGTTCTTGACAGAACTTCTTGTTTTTATTTATTTTTTTTTTTTTTTTACATTTTCTAAGGAATAAAGTTAAACTTCTTTTAAGAGATTCCTTTCACGAAAATAAATATGTAACATTA